>PVHP010002461.1:0-36668 GCA_004024765.1 Zapus hudsonius
AAAGGGCAGGTTGAGAGCATGCATCAATGATTGCTCTCTTCAATTTGGTACCCAGTGCTAAGCGAGTGCCTATTTCTTTAGTTCCACAAAAATTTAATCACTGTTTCAGTGCCTAAAAGCAGGTAGCTTTCAGTATCTAAAACAGATTTCATGCTCAATGACTAGCCTTCCTAAAATAATTAATCTCAAAGAATCAAACATTAAAACACAAATGGATCTCCCAATGACAGTCCTGGAGGAGAGATTTAAACCCTTCACTACATCAACCATTCTACGATAGTTCCTTCTTTCTCCATTTATTGAATCAAAGAAAGGCATAAGACATTAAAATCCTTTGGGGAAAAAGTATTTCCTTTGATGAAACAATAATTATAATAGCCTTCTTCAGAATTATCATGACAAGTTTAATTCTGTTCTGTTTCATTCTGAAAGTGGCTTGTAACATAAAATCCTAGCTGTAATTTAATATAAAATACCTGGATACTTGTGGATATATATATATATATATATATATATATATATATATATATATAGAGAGAGAGAGAGAGAGAGAGAGAGAGAGAGAGAGAGAGAGAAAATGCTCATACTTCTAGCATTTGAATGGGGTTGAGCATTAATGAATGCTTTCATTGAAGATAACCTAAACATTCTTTAGACTAAAAGAATGTTTCACTGGAGAGTCTGGGAAGATGGCTCAGTGAATAAAGTGCCTGTGCACAAGCATTAGGAACAGAGTTCAGATCCCAGCACACAAGTAGCATATGTTCATCATCCCTGTAAGCCTATGAAGACATGGAAGCAGGCAAAGAGCTTTCAGGCCAGCTAGCCTGGCAGGCTCAATAGTGAATAAGAGACCCTGCCTCAAATAAGGTGGAAGGTGAGAACTGGCACCCAAAAGTTGCCCTCTGACCTCCATGTGTTCACCCATGCACACTCACATATACATCATACACACACACACACACACACACACACACACACACACACACACTTCATTTGATTTTGTTCAAAGGAAAAGATGTCAGAAGAAAAGATGGCTCCTATTCCAAGCACACAAAGATTATCTCTCTGAGCAGCTTTTCCAGAGTGGGTTAGAGCTGGTGTACACAGCATGACTCCAAAAAGCCCAAGTCCTTCCTTCACAGACTTTATCTTCATTCTTAGACTACTGCTCAGCCAGTGTGGACACCAAGTGTCCTGGAACCTGTAGAGTATTTCTCAGAGAAATGACACTCTGTCCAAGAAGCAGGATGTCAGGCTAGCGCACTGTATCACTGAAGTGCTGTTCACAGAAAATTCCTTCTAAAAATGTTGTCACTTTGTGAAATCAGCTGACATACCTGTCCCAGTCTAACTAGTCACTATAGACAATAAACTCAGGATAATCCATGTCTCTTGCCTTGACACACCAGAGCCTAATACAAAAATGAAAAGTAATGAAAGGAGACAGAAAAAGGAAACATTACTTTTAAGAATATCATTACAATGCTGGTAATTAAAGAAGAAAATATAAAATTGAATAAGTAATCATGTTTCATCTATTTTAATAATTGTGCTTGAGGAAAAGCAGGTTCAATCAGAGAAGATGAGGAAGTAGCTGGGAGCTGTGTTTGAGGTTCTCAACAAGGCATCTGGCCTCTGTCCGTGTTGATGACTTTAGTTCCTTTGGGATATTCTTTTTCTTTAATAATTCCGTAGACTCGCCTAGATTATTGCCTTTTCCTTGGGTTGTTTTTGGCACTGGAACAAAGAGCAGATGGAACCCAGAGAAACAAGAAGAGGTTTTCTTGAGGTATCCAGGGAGGAGTGGGAGAGGTAGGGGATCTCAGAGAGAAAGTGGCTTTGCCTCTGGTGGAATTAGATGGAATTAAATGAGGGACTTTATTCGGGATACAGTGGAGACAGGCGTCCTCTTGCTGGCCAGCGCAGGTGAGGTTAAAGAAACAACAGGATGCGGTGAGAGAAGTGTTCTCTCTAATCCTGCCTGTGACAGCAGCTGAATGAGGCTGGGAGCTGAGCTGACCACTCCCAGGGTAGAAGGAGGGGAAGGACAAAAACATGGCTGATGGGGACAATGTAAATACATAATCTAAATATATAGAAGAAGAAATTCCTTGTTGCAGGAGGTAGGATGCACATGGTAACTTCTCTCTGAGAATTCCCTTTGTGAAACGTTAATGAGAGCATCACAAGTGCTTTAGGTCTACATCTGACCACTTCTAAAGCAATGTCTGTGTCTTGAGTCTTCTGGGAGTGGGTAGGAGAATCAGAGCTGTTCGCGTTTGACTCCTGAACTGAGAAAACCTACCTGAGTGAAAGGCCGAGGTGACTGAGAGAGAATGCGATGACACTGGAAACCATTTGTCAAGAAGTTAGTCTTGGCCCTCCTCCTACACAGTGCATACCACAGACTGTTCTAGAAGCGCTGGAGAACAGACATCATGATGATGGGGACAGGGAGGGAAGGAGAGCTTGAGAATGCTCATTATACACAAATCCCTTGTCAAGACATTTTAATCTTCATTAAACTTCACTACAACCCTACAGAGTTGGTTCTGTTATTTCTTCATCTTACGGCTGACAAAAGATGTCCTCTTTAGTTTCTTGCCTAATTTTAATTCACTAATTCCAGATACAACCTAAAGGAATCGTGCCTTCTGATAAAACTGTTTAAAGCTGTAATCAATGGATGCATTCAGGCAGCCCTGGAGTAGACAGAAAGGGGCCAGTGGAGATCTGCTATAATCTTGAGTGTATTCCTTCTTCCCTTCCCCTCTTCTCACTGAATCTACACAGAAGACCTGTCCCCTGGTCCTTCTCATCACCTCTACTATGCTGATAGGAGCAGATTGTCAACATTCTCCTTTATCTCGCTTAGAATGAAGAGCCATGTTGCCCTTGACAATCCTAAGGCACTGAAGGACATTTTCAAAGGTTATACCTTTAAACTCTGATATTTTTGGATATTGAAAAATATAAATCTGATTTTTGGAATATTGAGATATGCAAATTATATTGACTGTAGGTTAAAGCGTGGTTATGCTAAACACAGTGGGTTAAGTAAAAATGCTAAAATCAGCTTCATCTGCTCCACTTTTCTTTCGAATGTGACCACATTGAAGCTATGTGTGTGGCTTGCCTTGGTCTTTATCAGGCAGCAAGTCTCTAAGCCCTGAAACAGAGGCTCCAGACATGCACAGCCTTGGCATCCTGCTGAAAGTTTGAAGGGCAAGTGTTCAACCTGAGCCTTCTTTGGGGAAAAACACTTTTTCTCCCTTAAATGGTACATAATACAGGCACACCTGGATTTCTGGATAATTGCACCCACAAGTGACTACATGCAGGCACAATTAGGTGCTTGCAACGTGTTTGAAGGCACAGGTGTCTAATTGCACCCACAATGCCCATTTGGCAGGCACCACTCCTTGTTCACACCACTGATTATAGGCAAAAAATGGCAAACACCAAAAAGGAGGCAGGCCAGATTAGTGGAGGTGTGGGAATAGGTCCCGAGGAACCCCACAGTCTCGGTAAGGAGCCTTCCTTTCTGGCTCAGTCTTTTTGGTGAGATGTCCACAAAGGTTTTTTTTTTTTTAATGGTGAAAGGTGTAATTGCAGTAAACAGTCTGGAAGATGGAAATATGTGTGCATGCCCTATGTCACAAAACAAATGCTAAATTGGGACTAACAGAACCCAAACTTTCAACGTGAGTAGCCTCAAAAGAATCCCTGCTGGGATTGGCTATTTATAATGACTAAAAATGATGGGGTGTGTGAAAGAATCCCCAGGGACCCCTTGGTAAGTAGTAGATTTTAAAGGGTTAATCCAACTTAATGAATCATTTAGTGGGGATGAGAAGGCCAGGGTGGTAGCCTCAGAGAGAATCACAGGCAGTTATTTAAGTGTGGAGCCATGAGAAAGGAGGAGCCACTGGTTAGCCGGGAGCTGTGGTGGAGGTTAGCATCCCCAGGCAGGAGCTTGGGCGCCAGCTGAGTAAACAAGGCTGAACATGGAAACACATTCACTTACACAGACCCCAGTGTCTGGAGGAAGTGTGGGCGACCCTGGGTCCTGCCTCCTGGATTTCAGGGCAAATGTGGGGAGCGAAAAGTCAGATGTTTCCCCCTTCCTGGCTCAGGAAGGGCTCTGAACCAGGTTTCAGTAGCTTTGTGGTCTCTCACAGAAAGAAAACCTTAGCAGCACTATTGCAGGTGTCAACCCTCCAACCAACATCGGGTTTGGTGATCGTGGAAATCCTTTGTTTCCCAGAGCAGTCTCCTTGCACCATAACCAATGTTCTAGGCATTGGTTATCCATCCAGGAAGGCCATGAATTCCTCGGACAGTGTTGAGAAATTCAAACCATGGCAGCTTGACTTGGTTTTTCCAGGATGCCAAGAGAGATTTTTCTCCTAATGAGCGATTGCTTTCAGTGGTGTGTATTTATTTGCAATATAAGTAAGTGCATGATTTACCCACGTTGACAAATTCTCTCTCTGTTTTGGATCTACACATCCTTTTATGTCTACTCTTTATTTATGATAGCCGCTTATTCTTGAATGGCGATGCTATTGTAATAAATCTCCATAAAAAAGCCAATTTCCAGATCACGTTACTGCAGGCTGAATATAAGGAAGACAGTCTGAAAATACATATTGATTGTCTTTCTTTAGAGACTCTGCAACAGGCTCAGCTCAAGACTTCTTTCACTTTGACTGGACTTCAGCTCAACCTAATGTCAACTTGCCGTAATTCTTTTCTGTGAACAATGATTATTCTTTTGTGATCTTTTTCTCTCTTGTCACCTAATATCCAAGGAGGGGTCTGTTGGTGAGAGATAACTGGAGAATTTTCTTCATCTCATATATTTCATCATCACCTTCAGTTCTTTCCTTCTCCGTTTGAAGGAGAGATTGGAAACCATTCTGAGTCCTATTATTAACCTTCTTTCTACTTAGCCTTGAAATATACATGAAATATTTATAATTTATTTGGGAGTCTGGCATAAGAATAGAAAAGATCTAGATTTCACAATTTTATAAATTTTTTTGTTTTTTTCTGTCTTAATTTATTTTAATGTTTTATCGTCCATAACGAGTTACATTGTTTAGTGGGCCAACAATGAGTTGTTATCCCCAATTCCTCATTGCCCCCCTTTCCCATCCCCAGTCAGCTGGATATCCTCCTCCGTGGGCCGTCTGGATCAGTCTCTGTGGTAGGGGACCATAAGTCACGGTTTTCTTCCGTTGACATGTTGCCTAGTATTTAACGCTTAGTCACTGAAGCACTTTAGCCCTGGAAGGGGCTTCCATGGACAACAGTTTCATGTCTCACAGAGGCAGATGCACATTTTCCATCCAGACTGAGGATCCCTGTACCTTGTTATTATGGAAAGGATTTTTCACAAGGTGTAAACTTTGACACCAAGTGTTCGGTGTCAGCTGTTCATCGGAGCCGTTGTCCATCTCAAATTTCTTAAATCTTCTTCCAAGAAGCCAAGAACAAAGTGCTTCTGTGCCAAAGCATCCCTCCATCTCAAGAGGATGCTTCACGCAGGGGAGCAGAAGGCCCATGGGATGATCAGTTACTTGTGGAGCCTAGTCTGTAATACAGAAGCCATAAGTCTCGAAGGCCCAGGGTGGCATTTGAGTGAGCCACTGTGTATGGAAAAGTCACAGAAGTGAGCTGGAGAGGTTGCTCAGTGGTTAAGGTGCTTGCCTGCAAAGCCTAACAACCCAGTTCAATTCCTCAGTACCCATGTAAAGCCAGATGCACAAGGTAGGGCATGCATCTGGAATTTGTTTGCAGTGGCTAGAGGCTCTGGTGTACCCATTCTCTCTCTCTCTCTCTCTCTCTCTCATCTCTCTGCCTCTCTCTGCTAGCAAATTAATTTCTTAAAAGTTTTTTTTAAATCACAGAAGTAACTGGCTGAGAAGTAAATATGTATTCAAACTCATAAAATTATTTTCATTTCTTTACAAACCACAGTTATGTGTGTGGTGGAGATTTTGGTTTACTTCTTAGTGTTTTCTTAAACTACTTTGATGAAAAGGATTCCAAAAGCCTATTCTTTCCACTCCTAATGTGCATTGAAATATATCAGATTTACTTTTGGTGGTTAACCATCAGAGTACCTGCTCCTGTATTTAGTAAGCCACCACCCCGCTGCTGGGAATAACAGTCATGAGCATCTGAAAGCTGGTACTTATCTCCGGATCTGTGGCCTGTGAGAAACGCAATCATTAGTGGAAGCTTCTGGCACTTTACTGGGTTGCCTCTGACTGATTTTTCCCAGTGGTTTCTTCGTCTCCTCGTGTAGGAAGAACTGCTGAGGGAGACCTTTGTTTGGTAGGTAAAAGCTCTGGCATTGGTCTAATCAGTTAGGTTTGGGTGGATGGGTGGGTGTTGATTTTGAGGGATTTTTTATTTTGCTTTGCTTTTGTTAATTTGGATTTTTAAATTAATCTTCTTCAATCATGAGTCCTAGCCTTGGCAAGTGATGGAAAACAAGTAGACTTGTCAATCTTCGCCCAATGGAAAAGTTACTGAGCTATTTTCTCCCCCGCTTTCTAGTCGCTTCTCTTCGCTCCGTTTCTCATTTACAGTCCTGCTCTGTAGAGAGAACCACAGCTACTCTAGTGAGACAGAGATGAGTTTATGACCCAGAAAGCAAAGGCCATGCTCCTTAAAGGGCAGGACCATGAAGGCAAGACTTTGTCTTGTCACCCTGATGGCCTCAGCCTAGCACACAGTGAGCCCTCAACTCAATTTAAAGAAAGAAAGGCAAAAACACAGGACTGAATATGCAAGTGACAAGGAAAGTTCCAGAATTCCCACAGTAAAGGTATGAGCAAGGACAGTTCTGGATCTACAGTCACATTGCGTGGACATTCCATTCCCGTTAAGTCTTGTGGGCTTTCTCATTAAGCCATGAAAATTCTTTCACTGAAAGCAAATTCTTCGGGGGTACAGACTTTGTATTTTTGTCATTTAAAAAATACATAAAGTAATAGAATAATTGTGACTGAGAAAACATGGCATTTTTTCCAAGTTTCAACTTTCAATAGTTTGTATCTATCCCAGAGAATTCCTTCCAGAGCTCAAATTTCCAATTTTTGTTATGCATTCAGACCTGGATTCCTAAAAATATATTCAGCAATTTTTATCAAACATGAGTGATTGGAGGTTTTCCAGACAAATAATGGCTTTTAAAATAGTTTTATTTATTTATTGGCAAGCAGAGAGAGAAAAAGAGGAGAAAGACAGAGAAAGAGAGAGAGAATGGACACACCAGGACCTCCAGTCATTGCAAACAAACTCCAGATGCATGTGCCACTTTGTGCATCTGGCTTTATGTGGGTACTGGGGAATCAAAGCCAGGTCCTTGGACTTAACCACTGAGCCAGCCCTTCAGCCCCAAATAATGTTTTTTAAGCATGGGATTTTTTTCCTGCATGTCTTCTATGGAGCTAGAGATGCCAGTCAAGCAAAGGGGAAGTAAGGTCCACTTGCCCTTGGCTCTGCTGGTGGTTCAGATGGATACAGTTGAAAAGCCTCAGAAATGAACACTTAGAATGCATTTATCTATTGTCTGTGAGTTCTCCTTTCGTGTTTACTGGAGATCAGAAAATGAAAGAGAGGTCCATATTTCCATGGGCTGTTCTTGTCAGGCCATGTCATAGTTGAGCTCAAGCTCTTTGGAAACCCTCCATTGCTGTGCCCTGGACAACCCCCACTTTCAGAGATCCCCAGGAAGCCCTGGACTGCAAAGCACACAGCAGAGCATCCAAGCAGGCTGGGTCATTTTTGCTGCAAGATGCCATGTTCTTAAACGGCAGAATAGTCTGTTCGCCATTCAAATAAACTTCACGAGTCCTGTTACTCCTTTTATAAAACCTGTAACATGGGATGCAATTAGGGTCTCAGATAAGTCAGGCTCACCAGAGCTCCATTTCCACAGCCACTTCAGACTCAAGCCCCTCAAATGGTGAACATAAACAGCAAACAGCCGGGGGTGAGGAACCGATGAGGGCTGCATGGGTCTGTGGCTCACAAGATGGGCACCAGGGCAAGGTCATTTCAGTGACTTCCTTTATGTTGATTGTCCTGGATCTGAGGAAGTAGAAACTTTCCATGACATGTTTTAAAGTTCTATACCAAACAGTGAATCCTTTCCACGTCTCCCATTACTGTCCCCTACAGCAAGGGGCTCGCTAAAGGACAAGCATTTGAGAGTACTCATTTTTTCAGACATGGACTAATATAATTGCTGATGATATGAAACTTCATCATAGGGCACAGGCATTTGAGCCTAAAGATATTTGTTAAGGACCCTTTTATATTCCAGGTCTCTTTATTTGTCTACTCTCAAGACCCTATTTATCATAGCAAAAGGCGATTCTAGGTCCTTTGCTGGAGACCTGGGGAACTGAGTCAGGCTGAAACGGTGTGTGTTACAGGGAAGCTTTCCTCTTGCCAGGTGGTTTCCAAAGTGCATGACCGTCTGCTCTAAGTAGCTCACCACACAGTACTTGCATCCATAACAATAGGTGCCCTTCTCTACACAAGCAATTGAAAGGTATTGTTTGCCTTCATCTCCATCATACACTTATTCTTATCCAGCTAACACAGAGAAAGAAATGTCCTATAAGCACAGCTGTTAAATTGGTCCAAGAACAGATTGTCTTGGGTTCAGCTACCTAGAAACTCAGAGAAAGCCATTGGCATTTGGCTTCCTCCTCCTCCTCACCTGTGACTCTCCTACTGTGTTGGCTCCAACCTCAGGCCAGCTCTCAACATGACTGCTCACAGAACCAAGCTTATCTCTTACCTTCTCCGGTACCCCACAAAACAGACACCCAGAAAGGCCCAGAATCGCTCCAGCTGTTTTTATTGGGGTGCGTACATAACCACAGATAAGCCCTGTGCCGAAGAGAGTGAAAAGTTTCCATTAGTCATGTCTGTGTCACATGCCAGCTGAGGAGGGGGAGGTGGGGTAACTGGGAGTGGGCATGGGCTGACTCCACAAAGAACCAAATGCCATCACCAGGATAAAGTAGAACACAAGGAAGGCAACACACAGCAACTTCCTACCATCCCAACTCTGGTCACAAAGGAAAAAGGAAAGGGGGGATGAGGGAGAAAAGCCAGACTTCTTTGTCACTTAAGAGCTCATCACAGAGCCGGGCAATCCCAGCACTGGGGAGGCAGAAGTAGGAGGATCGCCTTGAGTTCAAGGCCACCCTGAGACTACATAGTGAATTCCAGGTCAGCCTGGACTACAGCGAGACCCTACCTCAAACCCCCCCCAAAAAAAAAGAGTTCATCACATATTCACAAAAGGCAGGATGAATACCAGCCACCTCGCCCCACCCCAAATTCTGTCAGGTTAGTCCACCAAACCCTCCTCTACTTCCAGGTCTGATTGTCACGTGACCCACAGACGTAAGCCTGCTTCCTCCCTGTCTCCTCAATCCAGATAATCACACATAAAGGAAAAGACAAAAGAGACAAGGAATGTTATGTCTCTTCTGAGACCATGCCTGATGGTCTCTTGGCTGCTGGCCAGCTTCCTCTGGGTTTGGATGCATCCATAACTCACTTGATAGCAGCACATGTAATTTTGTTTTTCTTTCTCTGAGAATATGAACAATCGCAAACTCAAGTCCATCAGCAATTCTCTAAGTAGTGACATGAATGCCAACCCAGACATAAATAGTAATTAAAAATATAACATATAAGTAGGACGAGGAAAAAAAAGAACAACTGTTTAATGTATACTTTTTAATGTATTTTGTATACAATTTTTGCAAAAAAAAACATAGTCCATAAATTTTGGGAAAGTGGTGATAACTTGCCTCGTTTCCATCTGGAGGAAACAGATTTTTGGAGAAGAAAAAGGCTTCTGAACATATGAGAATATTTGAAAGACTGAAAAAGCACGTAACTAGTTATGGAATCAGGAATAAATAAAAAGTTAAAGGGGGGAGAATACTAATAATAATGACAGCCAGCCTTACCAGTCTCTTGCATATCCGGGCCCTGTGCTGAGTGCTTTCTCATTTCACACATTCTCATTTATTCCTCCTAATGACTCGGTGGTAGCAGACAACCTCACTCTCCCCATGTTAGATGAGGAAATGGCCCCCAGTATCAGCTCTGTGACGTACAAGGTGAGCAACCCATCCAGTCAAATACTTGCCAAGTGGAAACCCAGAACTGTGTGCTTCGTGGTGTTCCATCTTCCCATGCAGAGCAGGGCCTGTGTTCCTGGGCTGAGACTCGCTTACAGACATGGAAGGGTAGGATCAGGAGAGGCATGTCAAGATGAGGTAAAAATAGGGTTGATGACTGAGGTCATGAGAGAAAGGGAAGTGAATCCAGTTTGAACAAAAATCTAAAGTCTCAGCTGGCAGAGTTGTGCAGTCTGAGAGGGTGTCTTTAAGAGAAAGTTTCTATTGGCATTTAGAATGTCTTGCAGCCAAAGAAGGCACCTTGCCATGGGCACTAAGGCCCCAGGATAAAGCCTTATTACTTAAAGGATGTTACTAATTAAGACAGACGATCGGGTCTAGAGACAGTGGAGGGATAATATTAGTGATACACCTTTCTTATCATTAAGTACAGCTTGGCTGGCTACATGGTGCTCTTTCATACTTGTCTGATTTGATCTTTTCCCAATGAACTTTGTGAACCTGATTTTATAATTCCCAGATTTTATTTCATTTTCTGAGAGAGGGTCTTGCCATATAGACCAGGGTGGCTTCAAATTCACAGCTATCCTCTTCCCTCTTCCCCCCAAGGGCTGAGATTACAGATGTGAGCCACCATGTCTGGTTTAATCCTCACTTTACAGTAAAAAAAAAAAAATGGTCACAGAGAAATGTCTCATTCAAAGCCAATGGCAGGAGCAGGATGTGAACCCAGGTATTCTGACTTCCAGCCAACGCTCTTGTTTACTGTAGTGCTCTGAACAGAGCATCAAACTGTGTCATTTGCTGGAAAAGGTATCTGTGGTGGAAACTCGGTCACTAGGCAACAAGCAGGATGCCGGTTGTAGGGGAAGAAAGGAGTAGGGCTGAAACCCAGTGAGTGCTCCGATGAAAGAAAAGAGAAGCCTTTTTCTACAACATTACTCTCCAGATAATATTCATTGCTACACAGTACACTGAGCAATACCAGGCACCAGCACTGGGGAGGCAATAGTGAACTCAGAGGCAGTACTTCCCACCACAAAAGCCACTGTTTGCTAGGGACACCCAAGAAAACAGGTTCATATAGTGACCTGATTACACAGGGGCAGAACTTTTCCTGAGCAAGCAGAATGTTGGCATAATGGTAAGGAGTTTGTATGATCTTATATAATCAACATTTGGCCTATTTGTATGTCCAACGTGTGTGGCTACAGATAACTATGAATGTGTCATCACACCAAATCATAAACTTAAAGTGATATGAAATTTGTATGTGTGTGAGAGAAGTTTTAGGTAACTCAATTGTGAGGTTTTTGAGCATATAGTTTGTAAATGACAATATCTCATCATGTTTTCAAAGATTGGAGGAACCTAATTTTCCAGCATTCGTGATGTGGCTCCATCAGTTCACACAGAGTGCATTTGAGAGAGAAATAAAAGATCTGGAACAGGTTACATTCGACAAAAATGAAACATACTTCTCTCAGTTTATGACCTTTTCCTCCAGTATCAAATTTTCAATTCCTCCTTTGTAGGGTCCTCATCCTACAGGTGCCTCTTCTCTCTGCCCTCAGCCAACACACCCCTCATCAGATACCTTGTCTACAGCAGGGTTCCTATGACACTGACTCAGCTTTGAGTCTTGGTCTCTCTGCCCAGGTATGCAGTGTGGTTCTCTGGGGTAGATATTGAGGCTCATACCTTTTTCAGATGCTTATTAACATTTGGGAGTTGGTCACTATCACCATCACCAACCAAGGAGTAAGATGGCCTTCTGGAACAGGGTGACATTATGAGTTGCATCTGTCCAGATTTAGACCTGGAGAGAAACAATAAGAGGACTGTCCTTTAAATAAGCATTGAACCTCCAAAAGCAATTCTGACCACCTATCCCTGACAAATGAAAGGCTCCCCTGAAACCATGTCTTTCTACCAGAAAAGGCACTAAAGAAGATTCAAATTTAGTTGTTTTCTTCCATCCTGATTTTTCCCTATTACTTTTTAAATGTTTTGGTCATTGATTTTTTTTTTTTAACCTCAACTGAACTGTGCTCTACACTTACAAATGGCTTTAAGTATACGGATCTTCTAGTGGGTATTTTCAGCTGCTGATTGTACTAAGGTGTAGTTCACTAAACCAGTCTTAAATTAATCAAGGAAGTAGAGAAATTCCCACATGAGATGTTAGAGAAGCATAAATATGTTGTAAATAAAACAATTAAAGAGCTAGTTCGCACCTCATCAAATTGCTTAACAACCTGATAACAGTTAACTGCATACATTCCTCATAAAATCATGAAACAAGGTGGTAAATTAGAGCCCACCTTCTCAGAAGTGGGGCACACTTGCCCTGTAAGTCAGGTCTGGCATTACCTTGCTGTGATGCTGAGAGCAAGAGTAAACTCTGTTTTTCCCTTGCTAACTGTGAAGATAACCTGCTAGAGTCCTCTCAGTGGGGACCGAATTCTGACCCGGGAATCCCATTAGACAAGGCAAGTTCCCTTCATAATTACACAAGAGTATTGAAGATCTTGGATATGCTTTATTCTAACTTTTCTCCAATATGCTATTACCTATATCATTTCATTTGCTCTTCTAAGAAGAAAAGTGCCTATTACTTTACAGATGGAGGAACCAAGGCACAGATAAGTGGAGAGGTCCAGTCAGGGTTCATCTTGCAGGGGTCATCTTGCACTGGTGCCTGTGCAGTTCCTGGACAGGTCATGGGGTCAGGAAATGGTAATCCCTAACAACTTTCAAGAGACCACCTATTCTACTGCCCTCACTTTACAGAGTTCAAGATAAGGCCTGAGAAAGTAAGATGCCTTGTCTGAAACACTCTGCATGACTGAGTCTTTGGAGTTGTTATGTGAAGACTGGATGGGGAATTAATTTCTAGTGATTTAAGGGTAGACTGAGTAAAATGATAGAAATTTCAGTCTACCTCTCAAAACCCTCACTCCTTAAAGTGGAAGTTTTGGATAGCGCCCCCCATCAAGTGGAGCGTGCAAACTGAATTTGATGATGGGAACATGGAGAGTGACATTTAGTCCCAGGCAGGCAGGGAGTGCAAATATGAACAGCAGTAGAGGCAGGTGGAAAACACAACAGCAGTCAGGAGCAGAGCCTGAGAATGACAAGTCCCACCTAGAGCAGAGAGGGTGGCTCCAGCTACCTGAGGCCTTGTGGGAAGGCAAGTCCTGAGTTTATAGAAAAAATAAATTATTGCATTGAAAGGCCCTGATTTTTTTAATGAAAGCCCTTGAATTTAAAATATTGACAATTAACTTTAAAAAAGTCGAACATATGAGCTTTGTGGTGCAGTGTGTGTGTGTGTGTGTGTGTGTGTGTGTGTGTGTGTGTGTGTGTAAAATAATGGGCCTGCAGGTTGCAGTCTTATAAGATTTTCCTCACTGACATATATTAATATACAGAGGACACAGAATATTTGCCATTTGACCCTAAGGATTGATTTGTTAACAAATTTGTTTGTAATTCTAATTCTTTAGGCAATAACCTTGGACTCCAAATACAAGATCCAATTTTACTAGCTTTGAAATGAATGTGACTTCACATTCTATGAGTACCAAACATCTCCATACAATTGGTCTCTTTACTTTTTCCCTTGGTCAGTTTCCATCACAGCCCTGCAAAGAGAGGAAAGGCATATGGAAAGCTCTATTTCCACACGAGGTCACCAGGCCCAGGAAAAGCACGCTGATCACACTCAGTGTCTGACACAATTTCAGCATGATCCAATTCCAGCCTCTGGTGCTCCCCGCCCCACTCTATAGACACGTCTTAAGGTCCTTCGGACATTAGCTTGGAGAGCACCTGCCCACATCACAGGGCAAAGGGGCTTTAGTTCCACTCAGATATCGAGTCTGAAAGCTTGAGGAAGAGCAAAGAACTCTATCTTACTGAAGCTCAAAAAAAATGAGTTGGCATTGGGCACATGGTAAATAACATTTTATTTGGTAAAGGCTCTTTAGCTTTAAATCACTCCAGCATTTACTTTTAATTAATTTCTTTAAATTAGATGACTCATACTTGCAAATATTTGCTTTCCTGTGATAAGCTTTTATTTAAATTATTAAAGCTGAAGTTTCATGACTGATTTTAAGAATTGAGGTTGCCTCTGCACACATAGAGTACATGTTTATAAAAGGGTATAAAAAAGGGGGTGGGAATTGTCTCATATTGGTACATAGACTGGCCCCAAATATCGCTAAGAGCAAAGCAGCAATCAGAGAGACAGAAGCCAGGGTGAATTTTCAGCTTTCTTTGAATTGTTCAAGGGATAAATCAATAAATCAGGGAGTCGGAGAACAAATGTAGGATGAAATAACATCTGAAGGGGCTCACTGACAATAAAAGCTTGTCTTGCTGTCTCTTTTTTAAAAGCACTCATCAGTGGTTCTGGACCTACATATTAGTTTTGCTGTGGGGACTGGAGGTGTGGTGTAGCGGGAAGGGGAAGGCTTATTGAAAGTCTCAGAGCGGTAAGTAACTGAACAAGACCATCAGAGAAAAAGAAGGAGAAGTAATGACGAGCGCAGGGTAATTTCATAGGCTATCAATCGGTTAGGGTGATTATAAGCCTTGACTTGCTAGCTGCTCGAATTCCTAGCCTCTAAGACAAGGACGGGACCTGAAGAAGCTAGGCTGATGGCTGATATTACAGCAGAGAGGGAAAAGGCAAAAAGAGTTCTCAGTTCAAGAAAAGAATTGTGGGCTGGAGAGATGGCTCAGCGGTTATGGCACTTGCCTCCAGTGCCAAAGGCTGTGAGTTCAATTCCCCAGGACCCACATAAGCCAGACCCACAACGTGGTAGCCCTGGTGCATTCTCTCTCTCTCTCTCTCTCTCTCTCTCTCTCTCTCTCTCTCTCTCTCTTTCTCTCTCTCTCTCTGCTTGAAAATGAATAAATAAAAAATATTTAAAAAAAGAAAAGAATTGAGAAAAGTAAAAGATTGGTGATGACATTAAGAATGAGTATCACATGCACTGGTAAGCCAGAGTAAAAAGAGGCTGTGGCAGGATGGGGAAGAGTGATACAAGTCACTAACCTTTGTGCTGGAAATCCACTTCATCTGTATAAAAAATGAAAGCCGACTAGAATGTGATGTAATATAGCACCATGTTAAGTAATAAGCTGGATTCTGGATGTGAGAGCTGAGTTGGGTGCACCCACAGGGACCCTGGAGATAGGAGATGAAGGCGGAAAGCTTCTCTATGTCATGGTGTCATGGTTTGATCCAGGTGTCCCCCACAAACAAATGGGTTCTTAATGCTCCATCCCCAGCTGATGGCAGTTTGGGTGTTACAATCTCTCTGGAGCTGTGCTGTTGGGGGCGGGCTTATGGGGGTTATAAGCCAGCTTCCCCTTGCCAGTGCTTGGCACACCTTCCTGCAGATGTCTGCAGGGCTGTGGTGGAGGTGATATCCACCCCTCTGCTCATGCCATCGTTTTCCCTGCCATCATGGGGTCTCCCCCTCAAGTCTACAAGTTAAAATAAATCCATTCCTCCCATCAGCTTGCTTTTGGTTGGGTTCTTTCTGCAACAACAAGATAAAGTTGACTATAATACATGGTAAAATGACCATAAGATACTCAAATTCCACATCAAAATGAACCCAGTGAGACCCAACTTAGTGTTGCTCAGTGGTGGCTCTGGGGGATGGGCCCACTGCTCTGGTGCTGACCATCAACACCAAATTCTCCCAACTATATCTGTGGCAGAATAAAGGTATCTACATATTAACTCCTCCCAAGTGACACTCTGAGGCTAGTCCAGGCCTCCTTGAATGCCTTGGGCCTTAGTGTTGAGGGCAGTACTGAGGAGTTCAGGTCACTATTGAGAGGAAAGTTCTGGAAGCACTCTCCAGGAGAAGTGTGCAGAGAAATGAGACGGAGACAGAACTGGGAAGTATTGATGTCAGATCCTTGTACCCAAAAGTCACCTGGAAGTCCAGTTTTCTCCATAGGTTCCTGACCCACACATCTTTCAACCAGCTTTTCCCCATTAAACTATTCATTAGACTGACACCCATTTATTAGGACAGAGATGGAGCCAAAGGTTTGTGAAATCATCTTATAAATTTAGAGGGAACAGACTACTGCTAGATCTAAAAGAGGAGGGGCTTCTAAGTGATGAAATTGTCAGCTTTTAAATTTGAGAACATCACATCAAAAACTACATTTTTTGTTGTTGTTGTTGTTGTTTTCTTTTGTTTTGTTTTGTTTTTGTTTTGAGGTACGGTCACGCTTTAGCCCAGGTTGACCTGGAATTCACTATGTAGTCTCAGGGGTAGCCTCGAACTCCTACTTCTGCCTCCCAAATACTGGAATTAAAGGCATGCACTATCACATACAACTTAAAAACGATACATTATCACTCAGTCCCCAAAAGATCATACTCGCCTGTCTTAGAAGTCAGGCCACATTCTCATTCGAGAGCGAAGTGCGCTCAAAATTCTTCAGAGCCAATGGCAACAGCTAGATGCTTATCATCTCCAGCGTCCTTCGAGCTGGCGTGCACTCACTCTGCAGTCTGCACAATTAGGTTGCTCTTTCTAAAGCTGACCCACAACTTTACCTGCTTGTCTGTGCTAACTAGAGCTGCTGACATGGTCCAGCCAAAAAAGATTTGAACAGAAAATAGAGCTACACAGCAGCAAGACACAAACACTTAAGAGAGCCTGATGTCTGGCTGGAGGTGGGGGTGGGCAGGGAACAAGAGAATAGTCTGGATTTCTGGTGGCCTATTATGTTCATCATGTCATTCTCCAAAGGAATTGTTGGAGGAGGCTCCATGTCTTTCAAACCTCACAGTGACAGTGGGATTCCTTGACTCATTGGTACCCACTCTGCATGAAAATGGCCAGATGTCCTCTGAGGTCAGATCCGTGGTGTCTGTGTGGATTTTGGAAGAGGAGGGTATTTGTTTAACAAAGACATCCTTGTTTATTGATGACGTCAGTATTCAAGGTGTTGAACCTTGAACACAAGCCTAGCCAACAGAACTGTACAAATATAGGTGCTAACTCCCATAAAAGGTGCCAAAGAAAAGACCCTGTTTCCCTTCCATGTAGGCAGCTCAGGGTCCCTGAATAAGACTCCCCATAGAGAATTCTAAGTGTGATCTTTGGTGTGCCACCAGCATTCAGGAAGCTTCAGCTTCTTGAGCTCCTAAATGCCAAAGGCCACACTGGAAACAATTTCACTCATCTTTCCATTTATTCACTTTTTAAGTGTGTGGAAGTGTAAGCCAGTTTCTTTCACCTAGCGCTAGAACATCCATCGGAAGCAGATGTGAGACAGAGGGGGTGAGAGGTGAGCAGGCAGGCAGCTCCAAGGCAGCCTGGCCTTCCCAGCTCCTGTGTGACTTTTGATCAAGTTGCCTGACAGCTTTGTTCCTCCATTTCCTCATCCTCAAACCAGGAATGATAATGGTGCTTACCCTGTAGCATTGTCATGAGAAGTAAGCAGGTGAACACACAGAAAATTCATAGGATGGAGCTTACTTTCCTTAGACACTCAGGAAAGAGCAACTGTGCCCAGTGGGCTTTGAATCTTTGCAATTTGAAAGCCACCACTTGATGCAAGTTACTGAGCCATCAAGCAAAAAAGTGGTAGCACTGAGCCCGGTACTTACATTTCTACTTCTGGAT
This sequence comes from Zapus hudsonius, assembly GCA_004024765.1. Classification (NCBI taxonomy): domain Eukaryota; kingdom Metazoa; phylum Chordata; class Mammalia; order Rodentia; family Dipodidae; genus Zapus; species Zapus hudsonius. The sequence goes on from PVHP010002461.1 coordinate 17,867, forward strand.
TTGGGAGTGAGACATTAGCAATGCCAGAAATTTCCAATATCCTAATGAAACCATGGAATAGAGGACCTCCCCTACCCCCCACTGATACAGGAATTCTGGGGTGTCCTCTGCCAATGCACCAATATATGCCAATATACTAATAATTCTGGGGTGCCTCCAAATCCTTGTCTTATAAATTTGTAGAATGAAATCCACAGAGCAGAGGATAAGGCTCAGAAAGGTTTTATTATAGCTTCGAGCTTTAGGACAGGGAAGTTTATGAGAAGGAGAGCTTAAGAGAAGAGAAAAAAAGACATAGCTCTTGGCTGAGGAGGCAAAGGGGGGGTTGAGAAGCCCACCTAGAGACTCAGGTTGGTTTTTGTTTTTTTATGAGCCCCATGGATGGGTGGCTGGTTTAGTTAGTCTAGTCTTGACAGGTGTCTAGAGTTAGAATTTCTGGAAAAGGGCAATTTTCCCACATAACTTAATTCTCTAGAAAGTGCCTTCTCAGAAGAGAGTGGAAGGACTCCCTAAGGGAGCAGAAATAAGGAAAGGCCACACCCTTCTGACATTTCTGGCCTATAGTAAAGTCAAAAACCTAGATTTTCCCCTAGAGGCCCAAGCACAATTCCACACTGAATCAAGGAGAAAGCTATTCACTTTGGGGTTCGGTCACTCCTAAACTGTCTCATCACACACATACAAAGCTGGAATTCTGTACACTTCTTTCACTGTACTCCTTGCCCTTGCTGAGAAGGGATTATAATGACTTCAGGTCATTTACATCAAGCTTTGGAAACAAATGGGAGGGGAAAAGGAGAAGTGATATGATTTATTGAATTTATACTAACTTAAAACTTAGTTGGAGATAAAGATATAGATAGATGTATTTGGTGACGTATTAATATCTTCTCTGAAATTTATATATATATATATATACATATATATATATATGTTACTCTTTGTGAATAGTGTATTTTGTATCTGGAATATTCTATCTCCAGGCAGTGACCTTGGGCTGGAGCTGTGTAGGGCTTCTCCTAAGGGGCAAGAAAAGCAGCCTTTATAATTCAAGAATTTAAACTCCCCAACCTGTCAATCCCATAAGTCTGCCCTTGGACTGCAACCATTGCCTCTTGCATGATAATCAGATGAAATCCACAGTATTTAGATATTGAAATTCCAGAACCCCTGTTACAACAGAGAGAGAGAGAGAGAGAGAGAGAGAGAGAGAGAGAGAGAGAGAGAGAGAGAGAGAAAAGAGAATTTAAGTGGCTGATATAGTGATCAGGTTATGATTTGTTTCTTTGGTCGCCATTCTGTTTAAATAAACCTCCTCTGTGGTTAAAAAGACCACAGCTTAATTGTCCAGCGGAGTCTCTCAGTGGTGATGGTTTTCCACGACTGTTTTTTGCAGCCATCGGGACAGCTCTTGGTTTCCACAAGATTTCCCTCTCTACCTATGCTCTCACACTTGTCCGTTCTAGCTGTCCCAGGCACTAGCTTTAGGCAAGTCTCCCTCCCTCACAGAGGAAATTATCCTAACAGGACCAGGGAGTACTTTCCACCATCTGACAGGATAAAGCAATCTTAAGGGCCGTTTTCCAATCTTTTAGACCAAACCATGATTTAAAATCTGAAAGCCAGTATACATCCAGTTTCTTAGAAACTGAGTTGTTTCGTTGGCAGTCATTGTTGAAAGACACCAAATGAGGAAGCAAATAGGGGGCGATCAAAATTCTGTGTGTCTTGAACTGTTTTTGAAATGTCGTCAGCGCCCTCCGTCATTTCCAGTTGTTCACTCTCAATGGAAACGTTTCCTTGGTGCTAACCAGAGCCACAGCATCTGCCTCTATGGGTCCTTCCCGTCCCAGGTCTTGGCCCAGCACAGGCCTCCCTTCATAACGCAATGGGAAATGTGAGTGATGAAAGTAGCATTTTTTCCATAACCATTTCTATAACATAGGCCATCAAATGATCATTATATTTTATGATTCTGTAAAATCTGCTGAAATCAAAGCTCTGTAATATACATTGCAGAGGGCTCTGTTAATCCTGGCCAACCACATTCGTGCCTGGACCAAGGATGAAGGCCTGGTAACTAGAAACCTGACCCTGAAGGAATTCCAAACACACACTAAAAGCATCTCTGTCCACATAGCACGGGCAGCCAATATGCTTAAGAGCTAGTTCGCATTCCTGTTTTGAAAGCTCTGTGATATTTTAGGAATACTGGGGGCAGGAGTGGCACTTTGTGTGGCATGTTTGAAAAGGATATAGTTTTGCCCGTGTCCATATTCTGCCAATGGGGACAAGTACCTTTACTAAGCAACACCAAGCGGTTTGTACCAGACTGTATTCTAACCCCAAATTTGGTTATAGGCAATTATTACCCAAAAAGGAAACCTATAAAGGCTACTTTGGAATTTTAAAAATCAGATCTTGGTTTTGGCTGCTAACAACACACACAGTATCTTACAGGAATTAAAAGAGAGAGATTTTTTCCCTTTGGAAGTTTTTCCAGAACTGCAGAAGCAATGTGCATGTCTAAGTTGGATTCCTCTTCAGTTTATGGATACCTATGTGTCTCACAATTTCTACTGCAAACCTATCTCTCTACCTACTGAACTCACCCCTTCTCAGAACCAACTACCTCACTGCCTTGTCGCCATCCTACTTACTGTCCCCTCTATAACTCTCCACCTTCACCAGCCCTCTTCCTCTTCCACTGAGCTCACTGCATGAGATTCTTGGACAAAGGCAACATGAGTAAGTCTGTATCACAAAGATTTGTCCATATGTGAGGAACTGAAGGTTACAAATCTTTGTCTTAAAACATTACAGCAGACTCAAGTCTTCCCCTCTATGACCAGCTGTCACGTGCACAAACTCCCTTGTTCTTTCTCAGTGCGAGGGAAGGCCATTGAGTTACCGCAAGTGGTAGACAGGTTTGCATAATCCTAGCTTCTGCCACTCTTGGATACGTGTGGTTGATAGGAATGCCCCATGAATTCTCGTGGAGGAAAGGAGAGGTGGAGGTGGAGCTGAGGTCCAGCCCCTGAGTCCCACCTCCACCTCTGGTTTGTTTGTGTTCATCAACCAGACCTCAAGCTCAGGCCTTGAGACAGTGACGATTAGACATACACAGGAATCCTACAGTGCTCTGCATCTGGAGGCACATACATCAAGCTGTTTCTACATTTTGGTATTTACGACAGAGGCAAGGAAAATGTCTTTGTGAGAATATCATGAAAGCATTCCTTAACTGATCCTTGAATAAATATATGTAACCTGCGCTCAGTAAACCAGGTCTATAGTTCTCAACTTTCTACCCAGCATTTTGTTATGCTGACGTCACTGGGAAGTCAAGACAGTTAATTCCCAGTCCAAGATTTATTGAGTACCTACTATGCTTCAAGTATTCTACAAGGCAACAGAGATAAAATAATATAATCTCATTCTTGGCAAACAAAACGAATCACCTCTACCCTAATAATCTTTACAGTCTTTCTGTGTTGGACCCAATCCAATGCTTGAATCAGGCCACCATTTCCCCTACCTCCTTTCCACTGGAAAACTTGGGAATGAGTCTTACTTCACCCATCATCAATCTCCAGCTCCCAACATGTTCTTTCCTCTCATTCCTCGGCCCACCTCCAGAGAGCCCAGCCACATCTAACCTTCCGTGGCTACTGTGTAAATGTAGGGATTTTCTCTTGAAAAAATTCAGCATACATTCAATGTTGCACGTGCACTTATGGAGCACAAATGTGTGCAAAACCCTGAGTTGAGCGCCAAGGAGCGTCCCTAGAGACATGAGGCTCAGCGCTGCCTTCCCGGATGTCCACATGCCAGTGTGGTCCATGGGGTACATGATGGGGGTGAAAGACAGATGCAGCAAGAATGATGCATGGGAGAACCGAAGCTCCCTCGCGCATGGCCCTTTCTCTGCTTTACTCTGGGTAAAATGTTTTCCAGGGATTCTGTCGTTCCAGCAGCGAGCCTTTTGCCCAAGCAGGATTGTCTTAGCAAACAACCTTTCTTGAAGTGAAAATAGTCCGTTCCCAGGGTCTGGCTTGCTGACTGACTTAGATTCTCATTTCCAGCTCCTTTTTGCTTAATTAAAAAAAAAAAAAAAAAAAACGTGACATACTAGGATATCATGAAGAAGCCTCATGAAAAGAAAGTGAACTTTTTGGTAGTTTGCATGTAAATATCCAGGCTTTGTCATCTTTGGGCATAATGGTTAACATTTATTATTTTTATTATCGTATGCATCTGTGTGAAAAAAAAAACTGTGTGCCTCAGAACAGACCATCCTTAGTTTTCCAAGCAAAACCTAAATCCTCCTGTCTTCTAGAAATGAGCCTACCCAGAAGTAAAACAAAGCAAAAGTTTAAAAAAGAATTTTCTTAAAAGTTCACTCAAAGTTATAAAGAAAACAAACATAGGCATGTTTCACTTACATTAAGAAAATATGGTTCTGTACAAGATTTTTAAATTGAAAAGGAGTTATTTTACAGAAAAGTAATAACACATCCAGAGAAGACTCATGAGGTCACATGAAAAATGAAAGGTCTTGAAATACTGCTACATTTGTGATTTGGGTGCTTTTTTTAATCAGGGTCTCCTGGGGAAATAGCCCTGACAGTCTTCTTGTAAGTAGCATCGGTCACTCTGATAGATTCCTTGTGTGCTTTCCTTGACAAATTTCCTTGTAAATTTCACACAAAGACACTATGAAAGAAAAAAACAGAAGATTAACAGTAACAATAAAAATCTCCCTCCTCCTCCTTCACTCACTTCTGTGGCTAATGAGGAGGTTTTAATTCAGATATTCCACTCAGTGTGTTTGAACACTTGCTTCCCAGCTGGCGGTGCTGTTTGGGGGTTTATGGAAACTAGAACGTGTGGCCTGTTTGGAGAACATAGGTTACAGGGGGTTGGCCTTGAACCTGACACTGGAGTTCCTTCCTGATGTCCCAGTCACATGCTCCTTCCTGCCTGTGGAGCTGTTCAGCTCACCCTCCCCACCAGGATGGACTGTCCGCCACAGTAAACCTGTCCTCCTTGAAGTTGCTTCTGCCAAGTATTTTTTTCCTGCAATGACAAAGGTGACTGATACAGGAGGAGGGCCTGTATTCCTTTAAATTTGTTTGTGTGAGAATGTCCATGTGTACATATGTGCATACACCGGCATGATAATATTTTCAAGACTTAGAAGTTGTTCTGGCAGAATGTCTGTAGGAAGTGATCAGTTTTTAGAAAAAAAAAAGTTATAAACAACAGCAACATGTCACCCCTGAAAGAAGAGTTCTTCTGACATTCTTTGAACTTTCAATCGTGTTTTTACAGGCCAACTCGTTGTTTGTCTTTCTCTGAAAAATTAAAAACAATAGCTGCCATGATGAGTTCTACAATAAAAGACAAGTTCCATGGCATCATCTCTTGACAAAGAGCAGCCAGCTCCCTTGGACTCCCTGAAGCGGTCTTCCCACAGAGGAAGCCCTCTGGGATCACAGAGCTATCTGGAGGTCAGCCCTGTCTCCTTGGAACTGTCCCTCCCTCCCTCCCTCTCTCTCCTTGCAGTGAGAGTTGGTCGAGGTGTGGGAGATGAGCGAACAGCCTTCTGTCCCCCACGTGCTCACTGGGGAGTCACTCAGGGTGGCTTCTGCCCCATCACCACTTGCTCTGGGTTGTCTCTCCAAAAATAATTTTTTTTCAAAAAAGAAAAAGAAAAAAAAAGTGTGTCTGTCTTTTATAATGTTCTGTTTTAAAAGAGAGAAATCTCTAGAGAAAGAACAGGACCCTAGAAATCCAGGGCCTGGAATTCCTCCTTTCTCTCTTCCCATTTTAAACAGGAAACATTCACGCTAAGAGAGTCCGGAGGGAATGTTGGTTGTGTGTTCATTTTAAAGCAGATAATGTTTGTGTGTTGCAAATGTCAGTGATTTATCCTGAGGGCTTAAAACGAGTGCAGAAAAACCACATGTTTCACTTCATGCAGAGACATATCTCCAGTAGGTTGGAAAGAAAGCGCAGGTTAAGGATTTTTTCCTTGAGTGTTTCTGAGCCAAAGGAAATAGAAATGAGCATAGTGGTGGGGGGGGCTTAAAATTTTTTACAAGATATAATGAGTGCTGGAAGTTTTCTAAATCAAAAATGAAATTCTCAAGGAAAGGTGTGGTGAAACCCGGGTTCTTTATTTTGCAGGGCTGGAGTGACAGATGATAAGCAATGCCTTCGTGCTCTATTTGTCATGGGCAATTTAAAATAGAGCAATGCAAGCTGCACTGAATAATAGCAGCTGATGTTATAATAACTTGTACGCAAACAATTTAATTTTTTTATCCGAAAACTCTCAGTAACTAAATTACCCCAAGCTCATGGATCTATCTTTCATTATTATACATAGCCAAATTAAAACCCAGGGAAAAAAATGTACACAGCAAATTCTATTGTTCATCCTTACGGATGTGTTCACAGGCAGTTTTCCACGTGCCCCTGAGCTCAGGGCTTGTCAAATCTTCATTGATTTGGGGAGCATAGAGAGCTATTTTAACATCCGAGTCTGCAGATTACAGGGTGATTTGACCCTCTTTGACAGCGCCTGATTAACCGCGGGCACTGTGTTCTTACAGCCCTGTCATTTCTTTCAAGAGTCCTAGCGGGCTGTACTCTGACATTGGAGAGCTTTGCAGTAATTATTATTGTTACTGTTTGTCTTTTTGAACAATATGAAAGGCGGAGGGATAAAAAGTAGAAAGGATCCAGGAACATACTGGTGAATGGTGTGGTGAATATGTGCTCGGAAAATCGATGGGTTTTAAGAACTGCAAACAGAAGTCACGTGTTTTACCCCAGGCTAGACAAGATGCCATCACCTGCACATTGTCTAGAGATACCAGCTGGGCGTGGTGGCCCACGCCTTTAGTCCAGCACTAACTCAGGAGGCAGAGGTAGGAGGATGGCCCTGAGTTCAAGGCCATCCTGAGACTACATAGTGAATTCCAGGTCAGCCTGAGCTACAGCTAGACCCTATCTCAAAAAAAAAAAAAAAATATATATATATATATATATATATATATATATATATATATATATACACAGAAAGAGAGAGAGAGAGACCATTGCTCCTGCTATGGCAAACAGATTAGAAGATGCTTCTTATCTTCAGTGGACAGTCCCCGCCAGGCTCACTTCCTGTTAGTGTTTGTTCTGGCCCTGAACCTTTCTGTGTGCTTGCTCATTACCCAGGGCAATTTTCAGCTGGCTTCATTTTACCCACCCTGCTAATGACTTTGTGGTAAAAAATAATTTACATTGGAGTTCTGGGTAATTCCCAGCCCTCCGTTATGCACACTAGCCCACACAAGGTAGACTTGGGCCAAGACCCCAGCCCACTGAAAATCCACCTCTCAGGTTGAGGGTGCAGCAGATGGCGACTCTGTCACCCCAAGGACCCTCGGCATTTCTGCTACCATGTCTAGGATAAGTTTCAGAGACAAAGGGGGGAGAAAGAATAACAACCTCAGTAACACACTTGGGCCAGGAGAACCAGGCTGAATACTAGGCTATCCATGGTCCCCTGCCACAAGGACTGATCCAGAAGGCCCACGGAGGAGGATATCCAGCTGATTGGGGAGGAGGAGGGGGGCATTGGGGAATTGGGGATAATAACTCATTGTTTGCCCACTAAATAATGAAACTCATTATGGACAATAAAAATAAATAGATAGATAGATAGATAGATAGATAGATAGATAGATAGATAGATAGATAGATAGATAGATAGATAGAGATAGATAGAATAACAACCGGTTTAATTCAGCACCTTGTGAAGGAAGCCTGTTCCGATACTGTAACAGGGACCAACAATGGGACAAGGTGGAAATGCATTTCTTCTCGCGTGTCAGCTGAGTGTAAGCAGCCCCAGCTGACATGGTGGCACTGGGGTGTCAAGGGCCGGGTCCTTGACTTCTCGTTGTCCTGCCTGCCTCGCCCTATGGTCTAAGATGGCCTGTCCAATGAATGGCCAACAAAAATGGAAGGGAAGAAGCGCTTCCCTTTCTGCTGGTTAAGGGGATCTGTCACTTTGGCTCACATCCATGACCCTAGCCACGAGTTGGTGGTCACAGCAAACTGCAGCAAGACAAGCACGGGGTCTTCCCCTGAGACTCAGCTCAGCACCTTCTGATGCCTGTCTCCGCTTTTCTTCCCAGGGGAGCACCAGCAGATCCTGCAGACTACCTGACCGCAGCACCCCGAGGGCTCTACAAGGAACGGGAGCTTCCATACTACCCAGGGGTTCATCCCCCAAGAGGGAGCTACCCCCGACCCCCAGATCTCAGGATGGCAGATCTCCGCTACGCACAGTACTACCCACCTCCACCTGCCCCCCAGCACAAAGGACCCTACCGACAAGATGTCCCACCCTCCCCTCCTCAGCACCAGAGAGTGCCAGCCTATCAGGAGATGGGCAGAGCAGGCCCCCGAGGGGGCAGCCCTGACCAGTATCCCTACCGTGCCCAGGACCCCAGGCAGAAGAACGCCATGACTGCAGCCGTATAGCCACGTATCACCGAGCTCTGCCAAGCATGGGAGACACGGACCATCCACCACCTTGCTAGACCCTTGGGCCTTCTCCTGGTGATCGTTCTTGGTACAGAGTAGCTTTTTCTCACTGAGGGTGTAGGTCTAGACCACTACTCAGAGGAGGAAAGAAGGGGTGCAAGTTTGGGAGTGTGGGTTCCAAAGAAAGAGGAAGGAGGGGGTCATAAACACAGTATTTCCTGATACTTGAAAGGCTTGCAAAATTGGTGAACCCAATGGCAGTGACAATTGAATAATAGTGGCACTATGCTACACGGTGCCCCCCTGGCTGGGTAGCACATGCTGGTGTGTAACGTCATTCCCCATAGATGTAGCAGTGCCGAGGAGGTCCCTGCCAGGCCTGGGCACCCATTGAGTCACAGGCTCAGCCTCAGCCCCCTTGTAGCTGAGAGGCCAACAGAGTGGGAGATACAGGCATCTTCATAAGCAGTGTCCTCACTGAGGAAAAATTCAGCAGGACTCATGCAACCCCCTTGAAACGTGTTGGACCTGAAGGAAGGCTGTGTTTCTCTCGGACTTCTGATACCACTCATCTGATATAAACATTTCCCATTCCCTTGCTTGTGTTGCAGCAACAAGTAAGATGTGAATGCAGTATTAGTATCCTGGGAGGGTGTGCAAAGCTAGTCAGAGCTTCCAGAAGGAATTCCAAGAAACACAGTAAGCAGGCAAAGAGGGTTGGCACTCGGGTGGTACTCACCTTCCTCCATCCTATGTCCCAGGCATGCTCACTTGGAGATGGTTAGCTTCGGAGTCCTCAGTAAATGCCAGTAATTATTTTAACTAGGGCCTCTACTTTAAGATTCCCACTAAAGTGTACTTGGAAAACAATAGAAGGCCTGCTGGTCAGTCTGTCCAGAAATCAATACTCTAGGGATGTCAATTCCAGACAGTGCCAAACAGTACCCATCTGCACTTGGGCACAGTGAGGAGCTGGCCGTGGCCTTTAGAAACTGATTGCCAGCAAGTAGATGAAAGTGAATGACTGTGTGTGTGTGTGTGTGTGTGTGTGTGTGTGTGTGTGTGTGTGTGTGTGTAAGTGCATGCCATTACCAATAGAGAATGGGAGATAAATGCTTTCTGGAAGTTTGTGGAGGAAGGAGGCAGAGGAAGGAAAGGAGAAGATATGTGATTAAATCCATCTGCAGCTGCTATATGTCATTAACAAATGTCAGGGCAAGGCCAACTCTACCTGTTTAAAAAAAAGCCTTATGGTTTGAGAAGCTGAGAACCCATCCTCGATTTCTTTTGAGGTTTGCAGCTATTTTCTACAGAAACGGAACATCTAAAACTTCCCACCTGGCCCAAATGAGAACACAAGAGAAAGACTAAGGAATAGCAGAACCTGGGCCCCATGTTCTGAATTTCTCAGTGACTGTGAAAATAAGCCTTTTCACAGGTTCCTTCACATCCTTCTTCATACCCTCCCACAACAAGTATTAAGTTCAATTTAGACACAAATTATAGTCTGGAAATTCTAGTGTCCTAGGATCTGTTTGGCCAAGTTTAGTATTTTTTTTATTATTGAAGATAGAGGTTTGTTGCCACGATGTAACTGCTGATTTTAGACGTAAATAGGGCTGTTTGCTGGACTTCAAGAGAGGTCATTTTCTAAACCACAGTTGCTGTGGCCCTCTGACAAAGAGACTGTCATGTTGTTCTTTTGTCCCTGTCATCTCCCTTCAGCTGGCACCTCTAGATCATTATAATTTGTTTAGCCACGTTGAGGATCTCGGGCTTTGCTCACCAGGACAGAGTGCAGGAGAGCTCTAGGGTCTCCTATCAACTTGCTGAATGTTTGTCTTTCCCTTAAGCTAAACGTCCCTGAAAGAAGATGAAAAGATGAGGGAAGTGTGATTGTTTGGGACCATTAGCAATCCACTCTGAAGATGAGTGTGGTTGTATATGCCTATAATCCCAGCATTTTGGAAGCTTAGGCAGGAGGATTTTAAGTTCAAGGCCAACCTGGACTACATAGCAAAAGCCTACCTCAAAAAATGAAATAAATAAAATGAGTAAGAAAAATTCATCTCTTCAGCATATTTCATATTATAATCAAATTTTTGTAGAACGCTGGAGATAACTAAACCAGAAGTGAGGCCAGGCCAGTTCAGGGCCAGCAGGGACAAGTCACAACTGTGCTGTAGAGAAGTGGCCCTTTAAGATGATTGCTTCCAGCACCAGCCCTAGCATGTTGGGTGCACAATACCCCTGTGTGCAGGCTCCTGACCACGGCCCTGGGATGTACACACAGTCAATAAAACAGTTAATAACCCTGAGAAGCACTCAGAGGTGTGAAGGTACTATTAAGGTGAACAAAAAAGTAGATAACAGCTTTCTTCTCTTGCTTGAAGTATAGCACTTGTCCTAAAGAACTAACATATTTGTGACAGAGGCTCCATCAAGCCAAGCAACAATTAAGAACTCACATGTAAGCTTCATAAGTGCCTGTGTACTAACCCCCCAATCAAGGTGACAGGACACTTTCCCAGCCACTCGGGAGAACTGGTTGTTTAGAGCCTTTGGAAGTCAAGGCTATAATAAGCTAGTGCTCGGGCAGAGGAAACAGCTTCCTAAGTATTTACAGCCTACCAACCAGGTGTCTTCTCACAGCTCAGAACCTGAAAGCCTCCTGGAACAGAATGGCATTCAAGTGAGGGAGCTACAAAGCCATCAATACATGTGCACACACACACACATATACACATGCACGCATGTACACACTAGTACAGACCTGACTGCTGAGTCACTGGGGACTCAAGTGATGTTTGGTCTTCCAGTCACTAGATACTTCAAAGAGCCCTTTTTGCATGGATTAAAAGAGGAAAGAGAGGAGAATACTCAAAACCTTAGATTCGGGAGAATTCAGTCTTCCACAAGGAGACACTGTTAGTCAATCACACCACTGCACTGAGGCACTGTCCTTGGTTTAGTATCGGTTCCCTACAAAGCCAAGTCAATGGATGGAAGGCAAGCGCAAAAGCAAGAACATTTGCCTGCATCATGGTTGAGTAGCAAACAAAGCTTGGAAAAAATACTCTGAAGTTCTTAGACGTTTACGGGATACCATGAAGCAAGGTCTTAACATCAAGAATATGGTAGAGATACGAAGACCTGTGATGCTTCTTTATGCTTGCTACCAGTTAAATAAAATGAAAATGGGATCCATGATCTCGTCTAAAGAATCGTGAAATTCTTGAACTCAACCTGCCCTCTTAAGGAAATCCACCTGACAGTGTTAGATCGTTTCTCCTTTCCCAGTAGCATAGAGAGCAATACTATAAAAAGTGGGTATTTCCTGGAACTGTGTTATTTTGTTTGCTTGCTGGGATTTTTTTGGAAGGATGTTGTAGCATTTTAGGAAGATATAAAGAAGTGGAGAGTTTGACTTATAAAATTCCCATCCCCATTAAACACAGATACTGATATCCACAAGGAGTGGCTTTCAAATCAGCCTGAAACTGGGTAGATATCCATCCCACTGTTTCCTGAGTCCATGTGAACTGAAAGTCCAACTTTTGTGCAATTAGGCAGGAGGAGGCTAGATTCAGAAAAAGGCACAGTAGTGATTCTCTGCTCTCTGTTTATACCAACTTCAAGAAACCATGCTACAATGAAAGCTGAAGGGGGAGTTTCTGTAAGATATCCTACAAAGTCACCTTTCCAATAAAAAGGAGGAAAAGAGTAGACATCTAAAATAAGAGCAGGCTCTCCCATGTAACGATGACTTCTAAGTGAAACTCTTTCTCTCCCACATCCTTAAATAGTCACACAATCCTACCTGACTTATAAGGACAAGCTCGGACACTGAGCTTAGAGTGGCAAGTGAACCAGCCCTAAAGACTCGCAGCCCATCTCCCGACTCGGCTCTTCAGAAAGTGTTCTTTTCTGTCTGCAGTGCTATTTACTACTGGACATAAAACAAAACCTGTTGTTTATACTCTTGCTTTTTCTAATCTTTCCTATGCTTTTACAATACCAAGTCTGTTCATATGTGCTAAAGATAAATTATGTGAAATCACATTTTGGCATATGGGGATGGAGAGTGAATTCTTTACAAACTTTTTAAGATGATCCCATTTATACCACAGAAAACATTTTGGATGTTGTTATATATGAGAATATAAATTTTGCATTAAAATCAAGATTTATTCAGTCAGTAGGGCATCTGAGTCTTTCTTGGTGGTCACTGGTTTGGGGAATCTTACGAATGAGTAGGTGGACCTGGGCCTGTTCAACCTGGAGAAGCAGCCTTCCATGGCCCCAGGGCTCCAGGGCCACGTCCAACAGCAGCAGCAGCAGCAGCAAAAGACAAGAGCAGAGGGCATCTGCTGCATGCTGGCCTCCCTGAGAGTAGGCGCTGACACGGAAATGCTGGGCAGGGTACTGGGGCAGACACTAGGCTTCAATGCAAGATCAGACAGACAGAAGCTGAGCCACAATGCACTCCCAGCATAGGCCTCCGTCAACCATGCACTAGAACTTTCTAGAATGGCCTTTCAGAATTGCTCCAAGCTGGGATGGGGGAACAGGGTCATTATACTTCAGGGTTCTACCTCAAGGAAGAAAAAGATCTAGGGTCAGGCAATTTTCTTCAGCTGAGGCAAACCTCAAATAGGGCTGGAAACTAGAGCCATCCTTGGTTGATGCTCAGAGCACCCCATCCTAGCACCCCTTCAGAGCACCCCATCCCAGCACCCCTTCAGAGCACCCCATCTGTCATAGTCAGCCACATGCTGCTGGGATGAATCTCCAAATCAGGCACAAATTTGGGGAGGAAAGTATTTATTGAAGTAACAGACCCAGGGGAGGTTAAGGAAAAAGGCTGGCCCCCATTCACAGATCCAAGCAAAGAACAGAGACAGCACCTCCAGAAGCCAGCAAGCACACTAAAACACTGTAACTCACAAAATGGCGGAATTGCCAGACTTGGCTTTCCGCTGCTATTTTGCATATGTATCCCTAGAATTTTGCATCCAATTTAGAAAGGGTGTCATGAGGCCAGAAGGTTGGAGACAATTTACAACTATAATAAATTCTGTTGGGGGACATCTATTCAAACTACCACACCATCCCAGCATCCCTGCAGAGCACCCCATCCCAGCACCCCTTCTGCATAGAACACAGTTGACCTCTCATTGTGGAATCAGCCTCCCCTTATCTATAGAAGGTTAACCTCCATGCCAACCCTGTCTTCTCAAGTTTCTTCATTTCCCTGGCTTATTCTCAGCTCTCTCCATATTCCTGGAAAGTCCATCTTCAGCCAAGGTTTCAGCTCCCACCTCTAGGCTGATTGCTTTAGCTCAACTAGACTTCCTGAGTTCATAACATTTCTGTTTATTTTCTGCAACTCCATCTAGGAATGTCCTACAGGCCTTTTGAAATGAACATACCTGAGCTTTCTCCAAAAAATACCTGTCTTCACAATTCTGTCCTGGTCAATGGTACCACCATATCCACAATTGCAAATCAGAAACCCCCAATTTTCCATGGGTGACTGTCTCACCCACACCCATGGTGAGACAAGAAGGAAGACAAACACTCTGCAGTCTCTGGGCAGCATCCTCCCACGTGTGTCCACACTTCCTGATGCTGTGACAGGCCAAGGCACAGCCTGATCACTTTACCTCATCAGCATCTTGCATAACCTTCTGTAAGAACTCCCCATTTATCTCTGAATTTACCCCTCTGACTTCGCTGTGCTACACAGGCCTGTCACCTGCTTTTGTAAATAAGCTTTTCTCAGACTATATCTATGCTCATCCATTTATATAATGGCCTAGAACCCTCTTGTGCTATAATAGCAATCCACCCTACTGCTGCCAGAGGAATTTTGCTGAAACAGAGAATTGACAAGATTATCTTTCTGGACACAGAACAGTCTTTTTAAAGGAATATAAGCTTTGAAAACTGGCAGACATAAATTTAAAACAGTGATTAGATGTAGGCCACTGATTCACTGAGTAACCTTGAGTAAAATGCTTGTGAAAGAATTGTCCTGCATCTTCAGCAGCTGCTTTGAGTACAGAAGAGGTAATTGTGTGGATCACTCTCCAACGCCACACTCAAAGCCATCACATCGGAGGCTTGAAATGGGCCATGTTAGGAATATTTTCATCACAAGAATTCATACATGCAACAAATCCAACTGCCTTCTATTCAGAAGAGTAAGTTACCAAATCTTTATCAGTCCCTCATGGTAGTAACCATCAGGAAAATTTAATCTCTGTCCCCATTCATATACATGGTCACACACTCCACACTCCTTAAACCATCCTCTGCCTCCTCCGTACAACTACCGGGCTTAAGTCAGAAGTCCCAAGCCTTTCGTAATCAGTCCCCTGTGTCTTTCCTTCCTTGTCTCTTATTGTTCCTGATTTTTCATTTGAGCTAATATCATTTCAATTTTTTGCTATCCTTTTAAATATTTATTTTTTATTTGAAAGAGAAAGAAATAGGCAGACAGAGAGAGTGAATATGGGTATGCCAGGGCCTCCTGCCACTGCAAATGGACTACAGATGCTTGTGCTACTTTGTGCATCTGGCTTGACATGGGTACTAGGGAATCAAACCCAGGCCAGCAGGCTTTGCAAGCAAGTGTCTTTAACTGCTGAGTCATTCCAGCCTCGGCACTAGCTTTTAACTCAATATTTTTGAAACTTCTTGTAGTTTATTCTCTAATTGGCCCAGACTGACCTGGAATTTACTATGTAGTCTCTGGGTGGTCTTGAGCTCACAGTGATCCTCCTACCGCAGTTCATACCCCCTAACCTATGGATAGATCCAGTATGGGCACCGAGGAAGGACCCCAGTGGGTAGGGGACAGAGAGGAGGGAAACAGGGACACATTCACAAGATTTGCTCATACTATGTATAAACTTATTCATAATAAAGATATTTTAAAAATAAAAACTGCAGAAAAGGCTGGGTATGGTGGCACATGCCTTTCCTATCACTCTGGAGCCAGAGGTAGGAGGATCATTGTGCATTTGAGGCCAGCCTGGAACTACAGAGTGAGTTCCAGGTCAGCCTGGCCTAGAGTGAAACCCTACCTCAAAAAGAAAAAAAAAAAAACCTCTGCTATTGGCATTTTCACAGCTCTGTACCATAGCAATAACAAGAAGCATAAGATTCTTGGTCAAAATGTTCTATTCTGGACCTTTGCACAGCCCTCAAGTCCCAGTTCCAGCAACTTTTTCTCCAAGAAACCTCCAAGTCATATTGGAGACTGGATTTTTCACCTGCTTTCTTTCAGCTTCTGGAAGCAGCGCTTCCTGCTGTCTCAAAGACCACATCTCCAGACATCCGCACAGCCTGGGGTCCACATAAGGCCCAGCTTTGACCAAACAACCACAAATCACTGAAAGACAGAGCTGGGGGCTAGCCATGGTCCCGGGAGGGTGGGCTTTGCTGTAGAAATGCCAGGCTGGAGCTTCCTGAAGCTCTAGGCGCTGTGTGTGTGTGATGCTTATCCACTGCTGCATATCAGCGCACTGGTCTGTTCAGCTTCTAGCTTCTGGCCAGCTCAAGAGCAGCAACTCCCCTTCAGTGAGCCAGATCTTATTCCTGGATAAAAGCAGCATCTAATATTCCTCCAGCCCTTCCATCAATTTGGTGTGAACACTTAACTCCCCACGTTCAACCCCTTCTGTTTCAACTAACTAAAAGGGTCTGGGTTATCTGCAACTAACCCAACCAAGACACTTTTCACAGCCCTCCTCGGGGGCAGATCAGTAATTCCATGCTGGATGTTACCAGGATACTTTCTGCAGATCCTCAATAAAACTTTTATTACCCATCTTACAGTGATTAGTTTTCATGTCTGTGTGGCCTTCTAAGGTGTGTCGTATTTGTAGCAAAGTGCCTGGCTCCAACTATATGCGCAGGAAATATATGTTGAATTCATTTGAATGAAGAAATGAGGTGTGAGGATTCTTTCTCTGAATTACCGGGCTGCTGACATTCCACCTCCAGCCCCTACTGTAAATCTCAAAACTCCTCTTGTTAAAGATCACCTGGTATTACTCTTGAGGTGAAAGGTGTTAGCTCACGTGGGCAGCCCAGACTCTAATTTAAAGCACAAAAAAGCAAGCCAGGAGATTGTAAATGCAATGGGTAATGCATTGTTTAGAGGGTAAAGAGAGACTTAAGTAAAGAGAAAGTGTATTACTTACAAACTCCTAAGATGGAAATACTTTCAGTCACAGATGATTACTGTTATTATTGTATAATTCCTTGGGTTTGAGGCAAGTGCTTTGCAATCACTTGCATTACCTGCCTTTCAGCAACTGTAGATGGTGAGTTGGAATAACTCTCTGACTTTCCATAAAGAAGCAGAGTAGTGCATACAATGATACTAAAAGATTTCATGAAAGCTGTTAAGCATATCCAAAGAAACTATAGGTTACTTTGTGTCTTAGCAATTGAAATTTCTCTTTTAGTGCCATGGCTTTTTTTTTCTGATTAATTATTGTTTATATTACATGCTGAGTATTTCATGATCACGGTAATTTTGGCTTCTCATACAAAGAACATCAGGTTCCTGCTTTACCTCTGAAGAAACTGAGGCATGCAAAAAGAAATGTCTGATAAGTCTGTACAGCGAAGGAGAGAAAGCTGAATTCCTGCATTCAGTAAGTGGTTTTGAGAGCCCACCGGACCTGTGCCAGGAGCTCTCCTCAGCACGAGTGAGAACTCTACCAGACTGCATTACAAAATCCCCTAGCATGAGGTCAGTGCCCTTCATACCTGTGCCTTCCGAATCAACTGGATATTCAGAGATCACTGGTCGTGGCTAAAGATGTGTCTGCTATCAGCATTCAACGACCATTTCTACTTGTTACTTCTCTTATTGCTGTAACAAAATGCCTGGCAAAAGCAACTTGAGGAAGGGTTTCTTGTGGATCATGATTTGAGGGACCACAGTCCATCACGGTGGCCGATGGTCACATGTGTCTATGGTCAGGAAGCAGAGAAAGATGATGCTCAGCTATCTTCCTCCTTCTTCCATTTTATTTTTTCTAGGACTCCAGCCAATGAGATGATGCTCCCACATTGAGGATGGGTTTTCCCTCCTCGGGCAAACCTCTCTGGAAACACTCTCACAGACAGGTGTGTCTCCTGAGTGACTCCAATGCCAGTCAGGCTGACAGCGAAGATGAACCACCACAGCATTTTAAATACCTCTGAACTCGGTCCTTTATTTGCCTGGTTGTTGTCAACCCTCCCTACACAAGCCCAAACCGTATAACAGCTGCATAATAATGAATGTGTAACATTATTAAAAATAGTTTTAAATGAACCCTATCAGTCCTTGACTTGTGAGCTCTTCTGCCTACACAATCGTATAAGAAATTCAAAGTAAAATGAGAATTACAGCCCAACAGATTCCAGGCATAGATAGACCTTGAATTGTACCCTCAAGAACCTGGGAGTTGAGTAGAGGAGAAAACCCTTCTCACAAAGAACAAAGACTCTGGAGTAAATGTATTACACATGTAAGGAAGCGACAGTCTACCCAGAAGGCCAGGAGAGAAAGGCTGACTACAAACCTAGACAGGCAGGAAGTTCTTATGGAAGATGTAGCATCTCAAATAGCCTTCAAGACCCCACACGCTTGGCTATAGATCACTGAGAAATCAAGCTAGAGTAGAACTGGAAGCCTCCTCCCTGTTGACCAGTTCTCAAGATGCTGAAAAGACTTCTGCAGGCTGGTGGGGAAAAAAAGCCATCAATGGTGTTAACCAGAAGTGGACCCTGAAAGATTAACAGCTGGCCAGCCAGGCCCAGTGTACCAACTAGTTGTAATGGTGGCATGTCTGTTGTGGGGGAAACCAACTGCTCTCTGATTGGACCTGAGGCTCCTCAAGAGGAAATTCCTGCCTGGTATTGAAAACCTAATGAAAGGTCTATGGCTGGGAAGGTCATGAGCCCTAGGGAAGAAACTACTACTATTGTCTGGCTAAATGGATATATTGTGCTACAAAACTGCTCTCTAAATACCTATGTCTAAGCCCAAATATTAATGCTACTCTCACTTTTGGTTAAAGAAGCTTCTCTTTTCAGATGGCAGTAACCATTGAGGTGACTCAAAACTCCCCAAAGTACCAAGAAGAAGGGAGAATGGAGTGTTCAGCCCTAAGTGAGACATCTCTATCACATACTCCAAGGCTCAGGGACCATTGTGGATGAAATGGCAGCAAGAATTTAA
>PVHP010002461.1:36768-89816 GCA_004024765.1 Zapus hudsonius
AGGAAGGGAACGGGCTTTCCGAGGAGCAGATCATAGGAGTGTGGGTGGAAAGGGTCTCTCCAAAATATATGTGCCCAGTGAGTGCAGGGAAGTTTTCAGGTTAGTAGTGATCTAACATCTCTCCAATGTCCAGTTCGTGCCAGAGACTGGCCTAAATGATTTTTATAATTTATCCGACGGAACCCTCAATTTTATGAGAAAACAAACCAATACATAAATTAAGCATCTTGCCCTTGGGATTTCAGATGCAAGGAAAGCAAGTTATTTAGGTACTTGAGCTAATCATTCATACAAATGGGTGCTTCAATAAAATCGGTCTTGTGAAAGCGCTGTGCACATGGATCTGAACGACCTCAGTGCAGCCTAGAGAGGAGGGGGCTGATATCTACTAAGTGGACAAGAGTGAGGCTGACTATTTTCTCTATCTATATGGTTTTTGTGTCAACAAGGAAGGTACAACCCCACTTTACAGAAAAAAAAAATACAACGGGTCCATGAGCAAGTAGAACTAGCCATGTTGGTTTTCAGTTACAATCCTAGATCCTCTGCACCACTGGTCAGTGGAGGTAAAAATAAATCTCAATGCCATAGCTTTTAATTCTTCAAAGCTTACATGTTGATTACCACTTAAAGTGTGTGCAATGTTAAAGATAATTCAGGACATGTAAATGCAGATTTTGACATTTCTGACTGGAGGAAACCGCCTTGTGTTAGCCCCACTATATATTAAATTATAATCTATGTAGACAGCAGTTTTGAAAGGTATCCAGGCAAATAAGTTGTACTTCTGGTTGAAGTCAGACAGGTAGATGAAACTTTGATGACTTAATTCCCCCAACGATTAAAGAAAGGTACAAGAAGCCCAGGACTCTGAGCTGTAAAGAGGCTGCCAGAAAATTTATTAAGAGCCATAAAGTGCAGGGCCATAATTTCAACAGGTTATCTGCTTCCCTAGCTAATTGTTTTCCAAGGTTTCTCAGCTCAGAAGAATTCAGCATTCTTATCACCTGGGAAATGCATGCACTCTTTAAGATATTTTCCAGCGCGCAGCCACCTCTGTCCTGCAGTCAGGGCTGTATTTTTGCTCAAAGAGCTGTCGATGAGATTTAAGGGCTGCTCCAAGCCCCACAATGCGCAGTCTCGCTGATCTTCAGAGAGCGCGGTGGTGCAGCCCTTTGATTTATAGAGAGCACTGCTCAAACCCAGCCCAGCGCTTTATTAAAGCAGCTTTTACTCATATTATGCCTCCCCCACTCCAAAGCTCCCAGGAGCATGCTCCACCACCCAGCAATCAAAGTCCCTTTGATAAGCAGCATGGGGAGGGGGGCTTTGCTTTGGGCCTGCCCACCATCGTGCCTTGGTGACCTTCCAGGTGTGAGATGGAGGGGGAGGGACTGAGCAACACCCGGGCGCAGCCCTTCTCTGCAAGTGGCCTTTTAATATCCGTCTTCTGACCCCCTTGACCTTCTCAGTGTGGCAGTGTTTAGCCTGAGGCTGTACCTCTTCATGGTGATTTTTTTTCCTATTCAGGCTTTAAAGGGAACACCTCATGGTTCCTAGGCTGTGTTCTGAAAAAAATAAAATGACAGGATAGAGAACCCTCCTTCCGCAAGAGAGGACATTAGATCAAAGGACATTTACATATCTGCAGGTGAACTGCCTGTCACTAATAGACAGCACGAGTGTCTCACAGCATGGACCTTGCCTGTGCTGATTTCCTGTTCCTTCCCCCAACACAGAGCCCAGGTGTGTGTTGTGCAGGTGAGGCTGGGACTGAAAGGAGTAGTCCCTGCAGGTGCCACCCAGATTGCTGAGAAGCAAGCGGCCAGGTAGGTCCTTCCCAGGGTCTGTCCTCAGGGCTTTCCCATCTGTCCTTAGCACTGTACCCAGCTTTTTCTGGGGCCTTCACCAAAATTTTTCTCCAGTCACTCAGATCCACCCCTTGGATTGGGGTGGATAAGCAGAGCCAGCTTGGACCAAGATCGGGCTTGGCTACCTGCCAGAAGCAGCCTCCTCTTCGTCTTCTTCCTTTTCTTCCTCCTCCTCCTCCTCCCCAGCCTTCCCCCCTTCCTCCCATGTCAATCTAGAGCACAGCACTGTGCTGATCAGGCTTACAAGCTGGTTCTGGTACTGACAAGCTGTGTGACCCAGCTAGTGACTGGACATTTGTTAGGCCTGCTACCTACCGGTCTTTAAAGTCGTGATAACCACGCTGACCTCATATGGTGGGGTGAAGGCCACACAAAGCATTTAGTATTAATTAGCTCATGAGGTCTGGGTGTTATTTACCATCATTAGCCGGGATTTTCAGGAAGAATCTGATCAAAGGTGATTAACACACAATCACCGTGAGAAAGCTATTTCCTTTCCATTTTCTGCTTGCGGCAACATGATGAGTACTGACCACCCAAACTAATCTGGCCTGAGCAGAAACTACCATGAAGGATTTAGGTGCTGCAAGTCTTCAACACCCTTCTAGAACTTGTCTTCTATCACAGAGAGCAGGAGTGACATTTCTGCAGGCTCTATTTTGACTTTGATAACATCATTTTGCCTTTATTGCATTAATTTAATTGTGTTATTATCTTCTACTTTAATAAAAAAAAAGATCTGGGGATTTTTTTCCAGTTACTATAGTGTTTTCATTGAAACTAAAATTATTTACGTAAATATTAAGTAAATGATGGTACAAATGGATACATAATGATTGTGGTGTGGTGGAGAAGTTTAAAAATGTGTGCTGAACCACAGAGAGGTGCCTCTGGTATCTCTGGATCTTCCAGAAGATGTGGTGGCTTCAGAGAGATGCAAGTTGTGGTTAAACTCTAGGATGCCAAGGGGAGCTGGGAGTGGGGAGAGGAGGATAAAATGAGGCTAGAATGTTCCAGGACTGCTGTTTCCCACCTTTCTTGCTCACACTCCCAAGTGATGAATGACTGCAGAACATTGATTCTTCTGGAAGAGCCAGAGACAGAAGCTAGGCTTTTTTTTTTTTTTTTTGGTTTTTCGAGGAAGGGTCTCACTCTAGCCCAGGCTGACCTGGAATTCACTATGTAGTCTCAGGGTGGCCTTGAACTCATGGTGATCCTCCTACCTCTGCCTCCCGAGTGCTGGGATTAAAGGCTTTGAGAAGCTAGACTATTCACGAGGATACAGAGCATCCACAGGGACCCTTTCCCTGGTCACCCCTCCAAAGCCAAAGCCAGAGCACTACATTAGCATTCAAACAGGCCTCAAAGGTCATCCTATCTACTGTCTTCCAAGCATGTTTTGACCTTGGCACACACTAAGACACACAGCTCAACCTACTGCAGATGTCCACTCATGCATAAAAATAAGGATGTGCAAATGGTGATGTATATGTAATTTACATCCTGTGTTTCATTTTTTTATCAAAAAAACCCATAAAATTATTTTTGTGACCCATACAGACTGAAACTTAGAATTTTAAAAATAAAACCGAAAAGTGGCTTGGCTAGCTAAAAGTCACCCAGCTAATTAACATCACAGTTTTCCAGGACTGCCATGGCAAAGTGTCATAAACTAGGTAGCTTAAAACAAAACAAATGCACTGGCTCAAAGTCAGAAGTGAGGTGTCATCAGCTCTGATTCCTTCTGGAACCTTCTAGGGGCAAACTGCTCAATGTGTCTCTTCTAACTTACATGATGCCAACACTTGGCATTCCTTGACTTAAAAAGCTGGACCACTCCAATTCCCGCCTCTAGCATCATGTGACAGTCCCAAAACTCCTCTTGCTAAAATGCTAAGCATAGCCAGTAATGGTGTGTACACCTGAAATCCCAGCACTTGGGACGTAGAGGCCTAGGAAGATCAGGAGTTCAATTTCATCCTTGATACATAACAAGTTCAAGGCCAACCTAGACTATATGAGATCTTATCTTGAAAAAAAAACAAACAAAACAAAAGATTCTAGGCTTTAGATTAGGGCCCACCTTAACCCAATGTAACCTCATTTGGACTGGATTATATTTGCATATAACGTTACATTCACAGGTACTAGGAGTCAGGACTTAGGCATGTCTCTGGGACAGAATAACCCAAACACCATCTAACATCTGGAATGTCATCTCTCCTGATGTCTGCACCTCCCATCAGCTCCTTCGGCATGCAGCAGGGATTCACACACTGGCAGCTGTCAGTAACTGGCTTGCTGACCCTGCCCGTGCCTTCTCATGTTCCTTGAGGGTTTTTGTTGGTTTTCCTTATGTTGTCACTTGGGGTAAGAGTGCTGGAGAAAAGAGAGTAAAGGATGGGAACAATGAAGTTTCTTCATCATGTGAAAGCAAAACATCTGCTTTTCCTTCTGAACAATGTGAAAGGACCAGAAGTGGTTGAGGATTTCTGGGAAATGTTTGATTTCCTGATACAGGTAGAACACCTGCTTTCTGCTGTTATCTCTCCCTGTTCTTTCCTGTCAGGAACCAAGATGTGACAGCTACAAGCATAACAGCCACCTTGCACCCATAAAATGTCAAACAAAGATTCAAGGCCAAACCCAACATGTGAAGCATGAGGAAACATAAGTAACATTTAAAATAGCCAATAGTGAGCATTTCGTATGCATAAGTGTTAGTTATGGGCAGAGCAAATATATTAACCCTATTGGCTGAGGATATTATTATCCTCATCTGTAGAGGATGAAACTTATGTGAACCGTGGACCCAGGTAATGTCTCCAGGGTCCGTGCTATATTCACTAGAGGAAAGTCTGTGGTCCTGGTGGAATCATTGAATTGCCAGATGGCTCATTTTTATTTTCAAATAACAAACCAGTGTTGCTTGAGGTTTTCAGTATTTGCAGCTGATTTTATTCTTGGCTGACACTCGGATATTCCCTCATAGTTTCATCAAAAGGATTAAATGAGAAAATATAGGTTATGAATGGAGGAAAACTACATCGGTCAGTCAATGCTATCTAAACCACAGAAGTGCTCAGTAAATAATTGGGTTTAATGTGTAACCATTTCAAGAAGCAGAGTAATTAAATCAGTAATGTTGCAGGCAGGATAGCTTCATTCCCACGACATGGCACCTTAATCCTAGGAAATGTGAATATGTTGTGGTACCTTAAAAAGGGGACTCTGAAGCTATGACTCAAATTATGGACCACAACATGAGGAGATGATCTTGGATTATCCAGGTGGCCCAATCCTTAATGTCACAGGGGTCCTTAATGCCAGCAAACGTCCTCAGCCCCCCAACACCAGTGCTCCAGTGAGCGTCAACAGCAGAATCTCTGAGTGACATCAGCAAGAGAAGCATTCAGGGCTTACCTGTTGGTTCTAAGCTATAGGGTGCTATGTGCAAAGAGCAGAAGGAAACCTCAGCCAGCAAGAAAATATAGAGTCCTAGCTAGACATGGTTTACGCCTTTAATCCCAGCACTCACAAAACAAAGGTAGGGGGATCACTGTAAATTTGAGGCCAGCCTGAGACTACATAGTGACTTCCAGGTCAGCCTGGGCTAGAGCAAGGCCCTTCCTCAAACAAACAAAAAGGAAAGAAGAAAAAAGAAAAAGAAGGGAGGAAGGAAGGAAGGAAAGAAGGAAGGAAGGTGAAGGAAGGAAGGTGAAGGAAGGAAGGAAAGAAGGACTCCATTCTGCTACTACTGAACTCTGCCAACACCTGATTGACCAAGAAAGAGAACTCTCCCTGGAAGTCCATGGAAAGGAAGAAAGCCCGCCTGAACCCCATCAGAGCCATGCTGGACTTGTGACCTGCAAAATGGGGTGATAAGGCATCTCCATTATTTAAGCTAAGTGTGTGGTCATTTGTCAAAGCAGCCATTGAAAATCTTCCTGAGGGTCTAAGGAGATGGCTGACTTGATAAAGCCCTTGTCCCACAAGCAGGAGGACCTGAGTTCAGATTTCACATGAAAGCCAGATATGGTGGTGCATACCTGTAACCCCAGTACTGGGGAGGCAGAAACAGGAGGATCCTTGGGACTCTCTGCCTACATAGTCTAGCCAAATTGGTGAGTACTGGGCCCAGTGTGAGATCCTGTATCAAAAAATAAGGTGTGGTGATTGAGGAAGACACCCAAAGTCAAGTTCTGGCCTACACACACACACACACACACACACATGATCATGCATATACACATGCACACACATACATTACATTATATACACACACCACAAGCACATTTTTAAAAAGCTAGACACTTATAAGGGAATTTCAGACATCATTCAGAAAGTTAGCTTAGGAAACTTTCTAGAAACGGGGCAGGTGGTTCCCAGGCTAGTGAGACTTGCACCAGAGAGATGGCTCAGCAGTTAAGGCGCTTGTCCCCAGTGTCTAAGGCCCCAGGTTCAATTCCCCAGTACCCACATAAGCCAGACCCACAAGGAGACTTGCACCTGGACATGGAACCACAAGGATTCCTGGCATGAAGTTTTCTTGCCTGATGGTATAACCAATCTTGTTCTAAGGTAATGTATGGGACCACTCTGATATCCCATTTACTCAGCCTCAGCCATTCACAATGAACCCACGCCATTGGAAGGCTCTGCCAGGTAGCAGGGCTGTGGAATCATAGACTTTTTGCCAGACCTAGGAGGTTAAACAGGGCAACTGTCTGTGCCAGTTGCACGGGAGCCTCCCAGAAAGCACCTGGCTTGCAGTCCAGCGATGTTGGTGTTTGATAATGAGTACAAAATGTCACCTTCTAATGTCAGAAACTCCATTTACAAGAGAAGAAAAGGAAAATCTCCGTGGGATTCCCTCTGCGACTCAACCTCCAGTCAGACAAGCTGGGGTCACTGTGGTCCTTGTGTGGACCGTTTGCTGTCTGTGTCATGGCTAATGAGCTCACACTTGTTATCAAGCCAGTCAGGTTTCAGACTGAAGGTTAAATCAAGGACAAAGTTGACTCTGAGGTGACGTGGGTCTGTCTGTATTTTGAATCAAAATTTGGTGCAACAACAGCAAAATGTTCCAGATCACGAGAAACACTTGTCCATTTTTTTTACAGTCTTCTTAGGGGCCGTACACTCTCCTAATTAGAGATTAGGAAGGCTACTGAAGCCCTGGCCTGCAGGGCTGGCTTGTCAGACACACTTACATCTGCTGACAAAAAAAAAAAAAAAACAGTTCTGTAAAGATGTGAGAAATAGAGATGCTTCACCAATTTTCCAGAACCAAATCAACTTCTCAAAAGGTGTAACTTCATGCAAAGTATGCTGGCTTCATCATTTGAATAACCAAATAAGATATGCAAAAAAAAATGACTCCTCAAAGAGTCTGCATCCGTGTGGCGGTGAGTATAAGCAACAGATGAACATTGCTGGTGCTAGATCTAAAATGTGTTGTGAGAAAATAATGTATTTTAGAAATGGAGCTGAGATAATACCAGAGACCGCTTCAGTGACTATCAAGTCCATTTCCAGGCAGGTTTTGTTGTTGGTTTTTGTTTCTTATAGATTCTTGGAGGTAATGGCAAAAGCTACCATTAAAATTCATTAGATTAAAAAGTAAAGATGTATGTCACGATTGTTAGCATTCTCCCCTCAATTGTTAACACTATTAGTGAGACATCTCTTGTGAGCCAAAGTATCTCTGGGTCTGTTTCTTTCTCACCAGTCTCTAGCATTGGATTGTAAGGCTGGTTTTCAGGCACCAGCTAGCACCCTGGGTGCTCTGTGAGCTGCCCTCCAGGTGCCGCTGGGCTTCTAGAGACATAATGCTGAGTTTGCAAGGAAATTCCTCTGTTCCAAGCATCAAGGTTGGAGAAATTACTTAAGGATGACAGGAAAAAGGATTTTTTATGTGCCGGGTTACTAAGGCCTAAAATGTCAATTCATTCAGCTGAGAAGAATCCGTGCAAGCTTCCCTTGGGGTCCGCAAAACAGCCATGATGGCTCTTTGAGGGCAAGGTAACCCAGAGTCCAGAGGTGGCAGTGAACTTCTGTCCCTGCTTGCTTTATCTTCAGGTACTGTTCTCACAAAACCAGGCACCTTCCTGCCACATCTTGACATGGATTGGATCAAGAGGAGAGCAGCCTCATCTCCTTCGTGCAGTAACCCTGTTTGGGTCTGAATGCATGTGTCTCCCCCCAAGTGCACATGTTGAATCCCTAACCCCAGTGGAAGGTACCTGGAGGTATTTTAGGAAGTCATGAGGGTGGATCCCCATGGTGGGACAGGTGTTTTTGTAAGAAAAAGGAGAACCTGCTCCTCCCACCGCCTCTTTGCTATAAGAGGCCAGGAGGAGGAAGGAGCCTCCCCAGGTACCTCACCCACTACACTTGAGCTTGAATCCCCAGGCTTCCAGAACAGGAATCAATAAATATCTGTTGTCTAAGGCACCTCATCTATGCTATTATTTCATTCTGTCAATGTTGACTAGGACATACCCCTCGGCCACGAATGGGGTATGATTGCTTCTTCTTTGTGGATTTCCCCATCTATGGTCATTTCTTTGGAACGTTTATACTATGACAATGTGCAGAGCGCTCCAAGATGTTTGACAGTTCGGCAAAACAAAATTCTGTGACTCATAACTTTTCTCTAAAACAGTTAGCTGAAACACACACACACACACTCACATATACTTCTTATAACTCTATACTAACCTGCTGTCATGGAAAAGACAATTTCAGGCCACGATGAGATGAAGTAGGTGACACAGAGCTTCTCCTCTGTCCATGAAACCTGGCTGCAGCAGAAGCTGGGGGCAAGAAAATAGAAGAGAAAGACCCTTTCCAACTCCACCAGCTGGCTTCGCCCCTCCTGCAGTGTGTGCAGGGAAACCCCATCACCCCATCACCAGCAGATGCCAGTGGAAGGAAAAGACTTGCTTCTCAGCCAGACAGGCCTGAGTGGACCCCTTGCTTTACCACCTATTGTGTGACCTTGAGTGAATTACTGAGATCTCTGAGACACACTGTCCCCATTTATGAGGGTGTTCATTCTTGCCTCAGATGTTTAAGAAGATGAGCTGAGGCTGTAGCTCAGTGGTAGAGCACTGGTAGAGCATGTTGGAGGCCTAGGTTCAAGTTCAATCCCCAGTAATACAAACAAACAAACACACACACACATACACACACAAAGTTAACAGTTGATATTTTAGGGGTGGGGAGGAGGATAAATAAAGAACAAAGAACAGCATATAATAACATATAAGTAGAAAATGTTACAGTGAAACCCATTACTGTGTCTGCTGGCTAAAGCAGACAAAAACATAGACAAAAGCAAAAATATATATACAAAAGTACCAGCAATTCTCCTAACCTCTGCCCCTCCCTCCCTCTGTCCTTGCCTCACTCAACAATGACTTGGCAGAGGTGGTATGTGGTCTCTTCCTGTATTCCCAAAGCTCCTTCCCTACAGCCATCCCCCCTGAGGAAGAAGCTAATGTCGCTTGGTGGTACAGTCATAAGAGACATCCTGGTTCCATTGTCCTGAGATTCAGCTCTGAAGAAATCATTGTAAGACATCCTACACTGAGGGTCAAGCCAGCCCCAGGTGTTATGGTCCACACCTGCAATCCCAGCACTCCAGAAACTGAGGCAAGAGGATTGGGTATATTAGGGCAGGCTGAGCTATATACTAAGATACTGCAGGAGATTAGATAGATAAATGATAGATAGATAGATAGATGATAGATAGATAGATGATAAATGATTGATAGATAGATTGATAGATTTATAGACAGGTGATAGATTAGATAAATAGATAAATAGAGATAGATGATATAGACATGGATATGGATATAGATATAGATATATACATAGATATATGATAGACATAAAAATTGGTCAAACCAACTGACAACAAAATCTAATGAGCTCAGAGCTGTTCTGTACTTGGAAAATAATAAATTGAGTATAGATTAATCATTCCTGCAAATCAGAACTTCAAGATTATAAGCACTGTACTGGAGAGTTTTCTCAGTGGTTAAACGCTCTTCCTGTGTGTCATGGTTTGATCCAGGTGTCCCCCACAAACAAATAGGTGTGTTCTGGGTAATAGATCCTCAGCTGTTGGCAATTTGGGTTTTACAAGCACAATGGAGCTGTGTTGTTGGGGGCAAGCTTTTGGGGGTTATAAGCCAGCTTCCCCTTGCCAGTATTTGGCACACCTTCCTGCTGCTGTTTCCAGTGCTGTGGCAGAGGTGATGTCCACCCCTCTGCTCATGCCCTCATTTTCCCTGCCAGGATGGAGTCTCCCCTCGAGTCTGTAAGCCAAATAAACCCATCCTCCACAAGCCGCTTGTGTTTGGGTTCTTTCTGCGCAGCAACTAGAAAGCTGACCTCAACAGTTTTGGTACCAGGATGTGGGGTCATCTGTTGCTACTAGAACCCTGATCTTGTGGCTTTGAGCTTTTGGAAGTGATCTACAGAAGGAATATGGACGGATTGGAAACCTCGTCCTAAGAGGTGCCTTGCAATGCTGGGAGTACAGAGTGATGAACCATTCTGGTCAGAATTAAAAGACCTGAATGAAGTAAGAACTATGGACTGTGAGATTTGGCTTACGAGGGGGAGAAAGAACTTTGTCAGGACTGTGCCAGAAGCAGTTTGTGTGAGCGGCTTGCTGCATTCTGCGGACTCTTTGAAGTAAAGGGGCCTGAATGCTCTATACCCCCTGGATTAACAAGTTGGTAGCCCACCTGGTTCTGTGGAGTATGGCAAATGCAAAAAGAGAGGGTCATTGGATTTGCAACACAGTTTTGTTTTTGAAAAATGGCCATCAGCATGTGAAGCAGGTGTGCAAGGTTGCCTGCATGGAGCCCTATGGAGCCATGAGGATGAACTGTGGGTTGCAATGGAGATCCAAAGAATTCCAGGACTACGGATGGGTGCCAAGGTGAGCTGCCAGCACCGGATGACGTTTTCCTGGACTGTTTGTAGCCAAGCTGGAGGGGTGGAATTGAATCTCCAAGAGGCTTGTGTTATTGGTTAGAATCATTGAACTTGGAGTTAGAGATTGATGGTGCCCTGCTTGTTTTGAATCTTGTATTGGTCAGTCTGTTTTTGCTGTGCCTCATGTTTTGCAGTGTGAATGTTCTGTGCCATTACGGGTTTATTTTTGGTATCATGGCTCAATTGAAAGCTGCGGGGACTTAAGAGTTGAGCTGAACACATTGTATTTATATCATGTATGATTATTAGTTTGTGGGGGCCAGGGGCGGACTGTCATGGTTTGATCCAGGTGTCCCCCACTAACAAATGGGTGTGTTCTGGGTAATAGATCCTCAGCTGATGGAAATTTGGGTTTTACAACCTCGATGGAGCTGTGTTGTTGGGGGCGGGCTTATGGGGGTTATAAGCCAGCTTCCCCTTGCCAGTATTTGGCACACCTTCCTGATGCTATTTCCAGTGCTGTGGCAGAGGTGATGTCCACCCCTCTGCTCATGCCATCATCTTCCCTGCCAGGATGGAGTCTCCCCTTGAGTCTGTAAGCCAAATAAACCCATCCTCCACAAGCCACTTTTGTTTGGGTTCTTTCTGTTCAGCAACTAAGAAGCTGACCACAACACTTTGCAAGCATGAGAGCCTCAGGAGACCTGAGAAACCACTCAAGTTTGATCCCTGGACCCACATAAACAGCTGGGTATAGCCACACACACCTGTAACCTCAGTGCACTAGAGGAGCAGAGACCAGGGAATCACCAGAACTCATTGGACAAAAGGCAGGGTCTGAGATCAGTTAGAGACTCTGGCTCAAAGAAGATTGGGTGGGAGAGTGATGGAGGGGGACATCAGACATTCATCGTCAGCCACCACAGGTGAACACACCTTGCCACAGTACATGGGGTGCCACATGGGCACAAGTACCTGCACACACCACATTATACACACACACACACACACACACAAGCAAAAACTAACAAATGAAAAAACATAAGTTCCTTGCTTTCTCCCCACTAGCACAGTTGAGAAGTGTGGGCCCTTTAGTATCAACTTCATATTGGAAATAAAATTGATTTAAAATCTATTCATAACCCAGCTCTGAATCTCATCCTCTCAGAACTTCCAGCAATAAAAACAATAATAATACAAGCTGGAGAGGGAAGAGTGAAGCAACTCAACTTATTTCATTACCTTGGATTTTACACTTCTTGTTTGCTAGCTTGATAAGAGATGCTACAATCTTTTATAATATCAATCTTTTATGATATCCTTTTTATTGCACTAGATGGCAGGGGAATTGCCCCAAATTAATAAAAACCATATGCTGGATTTTGATTAGAGATCACTTTGGAATAATGACTGATCTGACTTGGGAACGAGATAGGCATTTTCCTTCTTGTTTTAATCATATGCCTTTGAGAGTCCCTCTGGCCTCCTTTCCTCCCCCTCTTTTGCCTTTACATACAAAACCAAGATAATGAAAGGTCTCACAAATCTCTAGTGAGTATATTTGTTACCAGAAACTGCACTGTAATCTGAACCATTGGCCCTATCCAGTGCTGTCTCTCTCGCACTGGGGATAGCCATTATAGCAGTGCTGTATCTGGACAAATGACATCCGCGAAGATCGTCCTCTGAGCATGTGATATGTGACGTGGGCAGGGACCATTCCTTCTATGTCTAGGCAAAGTGAGAAATTCTTCTTTGGGAAGAATAAATGTCCCTCTTTCCATACCCTATGCTCCAAGCCCTGGTAAGTCTCCCTTCTCCTTGGCCTCAACCCAGCTGTGCAACATTTGACAATGCTTTTTTTTTCAACAAGATGAATAACTGAAACCCAGCAAGATGGTCCATCTTTGAATATTCTTTCTTTTATTCCTACTCCAGCTGAAAAGATCAGCTAGAAAACATTTAGAATGACAATTCCTGGGCCTGTCTCCAAAGACTGAGATTCACTAGGTCTGGGGTTAGGCCTAGGAAACTTCATTGCCATCAGGAGATCCGGATACAGATGGTCTAGACACCACTCTTGAAGAAAGGCTTATAGCAGGAATCTTCAAAATGTTACCATTGTGACTGAGATCATTGCCTTTGGAATCAAATGTAGGTTCAAATCCCCCGTGTGGCCTTGTTCAAGCTGTGTGATCCTGGACAATTTATTTAACTGCTACAGGGCTCAGTTTCTTAACTTAGAGAATGCAATAATACCCGCGTCATATGGTGGTCATGAGAACTGATGGAATATCATATAAGTAATGTTTGGTACTGCACCTGATAATTATAAGCATTCCATGTCTAGCTAGGTAAGTATTCCTGAGGAAAAAGGCTTCAAGGGAGTTGTTATGGTTTGCATCTAAATGTCCCCTACAGGCTCATGTGTTCGAACACCTGGTCCCCAGGTGGATGTGCTATTTGGGGAAGTTGTGCAACCTTTGGAATGTGGGGCCTGGCTGATGTAAGTAGGTCACTAGAATTAAGCCTTTGAAGGTCATACCTGTTTCTGGTTCCGGCCTGTTTTTTCTACTTCCTGGTCCATGGACACAAATGTGAACAAGCCTTCACCACACACTCTTGCTGCCACTGAGCCACCCCATCTTGCCTTCTCCACCATCATGGAGCGAATCCTCTGAAGTCATGAGCCAAAATAAAACTTCAGTGGTTTCTGTCAGGAATTTGTCACATTGATGAGATAAGTTGCTAATGCAGGAATCATCCAAAAGTTGGCTGCTGTCTTATACTTCCATTGGTTTTCTATAACAACAAACAATGAAGACAAACCAAGAGGAACAATAATCACAAACAGAAACTTAATGAAGATGAAGGTTAAAAAATTATGAGCTATTAATAATAAAAGCAGGTGAAGATGGTAGAGTATAAAAATGATAGAGTGAGTGAGGCTGGAGTGATGGCTCGGTGGTTAAGGCATTTGCCTGCAAAGCCTGATGATCTGGGTTCGATTCCTCAGTACCCAGATAAAGCCAGATACAGAAAGTGGCCCATGTGTCTGGAGTTTGTTAGCTGCAGCTAGAGACCCATTCTCTCTCTCTCTCTCTCTCTCTCTCTCTCTCTCTCTCTCTCTCTCTCTCTCATCTCTCCCTCCCTCCTTCTCTCTCTCTCTGTCTCTCATCTTTCCCTCCCTCCTCTCTCTCTCTGCTTGCAAATAAATAATTTTTTTAAATGATAGAGTGGATAGAGAGAAATTTCACAAATGTTCTCACTTGTATTCTAGACAAGTATAACATGATAATAGAAATACACTCTCATCAATGTCATTTGGAGACTGTGATGGTTTGAATTAGATGTCCCCCTTAAATTTGTGTATTTTGAAAGCTTGCTTCCCAGCTGATGGCAATTTGGGAGGTGGAGCTTTGCAGGATGAGGTGTGTTACTAGGCATGGACCTTGAGGTTTATTAGCTCCCAGTTTGTCAGTGTTGGGCTCATTCTCCTGCTGCTGTTTTCTACCTGCTGTGGTGGAGATGATGTCCAGCCTCTGCTCATGCCATGCCATACTTTCCCTGACACCATGAAGCAAAAAAAAAAAAAAAAAAAAAAAAAAAACCCACAACTTTTCTCCCATCAGCTACTTTTGGTTGGGTGCTTTATCCCAACAACATGAAGGTGACTGCAACAGAGACCAAGTATAATTTAAGGGGATGTGCGACAGGGAGTGGACTGTGTGTTGACTTTACTCTGCTACATCCTGCTGCGCTGTAAAAGGGAATTGAAAATATAACTGGGGTCCTAATCCGCTGACTTTGAGTTAAGCAGTCCTGTAAGACGTGGGTTAACACACTGGGAACACTTTCCTTAAAACAGGAGATTCCTGATTGTGGCCCATAGCTTCAAGCCTGTCTCTATGGGTTCTAACCTGCTCATCATCTTCCTTTGCTGATGACCTGCACATGGATTTTGAACTCACTTGTCTATTTTTTAATTATATCTTTATTATCCATAATTAGATACACTGAATGAGCAAATAATGTGTTGGTATCCCCAATTCCCCGATTTCCCTCCTCCCTGTCCCCAACTAGCTGGATATCCTCCTCCGTAGGCAAACTGGATCAGTCCATGGGGCAAGGAGTTATGGATAGCCTAGGAGTCAACCTGGTTCCACCCCCCTTTGTATGTTGTTACTGAGGGGGGCCATGTCTCTGGATATTCTCCTCCACCATGGCTCTTACAATCTTTCTGCCCCCTTTTCCGTTCAGTTCCCTGAGTCATGGTGGGTGAGTATTAAGCCTGCTTTATTGTTGAGGTCTTAGGGGCTTTTGTTCTGCTTTAGGTTGTGTTGAAAATCGTTGGTATCTGTCTTGCTGGCTTATCCTGGGTTGACTGAATGGCTGTGGACATAAGTCTCTTGCTTATCCCACCATTCTCTGTGGGGTCGCTTGCCTATTATATAGTGTCTGTCTGTCTTCTACATAAACATGCTTGCTTCTCTGCCTAGGCTTGACTAACACAAGTCTTCACCTGGTCCATAGGACAGGAACCTCATATGGTGTACAATTGAATTATATGACATTACTAGGCAGCCAATGGTAAGCCAGCGTCTAAGAGGAAAGACAAGAAATGTGTCTCTGCAAAAGCACAGGGACAATGTGAAGAAACATGTTCTACCTTCACCTTTAAAGTGGTCATTTTTTAATATCCTTATACAATAATTTGAGACCCTGTTAAGTACTAAGGAAATAACAATACTGTCTCAGACGTTTTTTATCATTCTATCAGTAACCCGTAGAAATGTACAGATTTTATCCTAATATCAGTCTGGAAATATCTCTGTGAGTGAGTTAAGAGAGGCAAAAAAAGGTCTCATCTTAGGTAAAGAAATGAAAGGTGGAGGAGGGCTGAGTTGGTCTCCTGGTGGCTAAGCAAGTCACCCTATGAGACAAAAGAGGCGAGTGAATTATAAAACTCTCACACCTGATTTGTGAAAAAAAAGGTTGAAAAAAAGGAGTTTTCACTTTACTTGAAGAAACAAAAAAGGGAATGTTCATGAACAGTAAATTTGAGACAGAAGGATATAAGAGGACCTCATTAAAATGCGTGTTGAAGAAGCTTAGGGCCTTTCAATGCACTATGGACTTTAAAAAAATTAACATCTAATTGCGATTATATCCCACTTTCATTTCTAAAATGCACAGGGAAAATTCTAGAAGAACATACACCAAAATACTCAGAGGAAATTGTTGAATCTCAACCTTCTGCCTTTTCTCAATCTCTCTCTTAAAATATGTGTTGCTTGTGAGATTTTGCTTGTTTAAAGTAAATTAAAGGGCTGAAGACATCGCTCAATGGTTAAAGGTCCTTGCTTACAAAGCTGCCAGCCAGACTCAATGCCCCAGGACCCACCCCAAGTCAGGTGCACAAAGTGATGGGCACATACATCTTGATCTTGTTTTCAGTGGTAAGAGGCCCTGAAATGGCCATGTGTTCTCATTCTCCTCTCTCTCTCTCTCTCTCTCTCTCTCTCTCTCTCTCTCTCTCTCTCTCTCTCTCTCTCTCTCTCAAATAAATAATTTTTAAGTAAGTTATTTTATTGTGGGATTTGTTGATTTGTAGAGATTCAAGAACAAACAATGGGACCTGAGGACCTTGTGCTTCAGCTACTACAGTGAGCCCAGGAGTCCTCTGAAAAATGTGATCGGTACCAAGTCGTGGACTCAAACCTACTGCCAACCTCTTCTGTTTGATCAGAACTTGGGAAAACCTCAGAATACACATCTCTACCAAGCCCCCAAGGCGGCATTTTGACAGCCAACCCAAGGACAAGACTTTGAGGAGCCATCTGACAAGAGCTACTCCTACTGAGGCCCCCATGGACTAAATGTGGACAAGGGAAAACAAAGTCAAAGAGGGTCATCAGTGTAAGATAGCAACATGGAAGAATTTTGGAATTCAAATGCAAAGTATATGATTGCTGATAATAATGTACTGAACATTTCAAAAAAACTAGAAAAAAAGAATATTTAAAGGCTTCCCCTTAAAGAAATTATTATGTATATTAGAGAATACAGGGGCTGGAGAGATGGCAGATAAGGCACTTGCCTCCAGTGCCTAAGGCCCCGGGTTCAATTCCCCAGGACCCACATAAGCCAGACCCACAAGGTTGTGGCCCTGGTGTGCTCTCGCTCTCTCTCGCTCTCTCTCTCTCTCTCTCTCTCTCTCTCTCTCTCTCTCTCTCTCTCTCTCTCTGATTGAAAAGGAATAAATAAAATATTTTTAAAAGAGAGAGTAGAGGTATATTGAACCTAATTTAAACATTACCCAATATATGCATGTATCAAAACCTCACATGTTATACCAGAAACATGCACAATTTTTATGCTGCTATGTACCAGTTAAAATTAAGTTAATAAATGTTAGATGACAGAAAGAAAAGAAAACCAAGCATGACTTTCAGCTGCCTCCGAAGAACTGAGAGGTTTTACTTGTTTTTTTTTTTTCTTTGCTTTTCTTTTTTCATTAACACTGTAGAACAAAGCTTGCCCTCACTGCCAAGGCCTCAGGCCCCTGCTTTTCACTCCTCACTTCTGCTCTTGTGCCAAGCACATATGCCATCCAAAGTGTGGTTGCCCTACCCCCACCAGACCCCACAGCAGCAACATCTGAGCTTGTTGGAAATGGAAACTGATCTGCATTTTACCATCATCCAGAGGCACTGACAAAGTCCCAGGGTTATTGTAACACCCACAACGATCAGAAAAGCCTTCCAGGACTTCTCAGTGGATACCACCCAGGCTCCCTGACAAGCTGCAGGGATGGAGGGAAACTTCCTGAGGTCTGGGGCCTCTTAGTGAGGTCAAGACCATCATCCTTCCTGCGTGGAAGTGTCTTTGTCTCAGACCAGAGACATCCTCCAGTGGCTTCCCTCACCCAACCAGCCAAGGACCAGAGCCTCGGGACATCCTTCAAAGCATAGCCCTGTGTCTGAGCAGAGGGTGGGCTGGGTCCATTCATTTCCCAGGCCCCTCCCTCCAGCACATCCTGGATCAAGTCAGACAGGTTAAGTCATCATTATCGTCATATTAGCAAATGTGACAGTGTGAGGACAGAAAGACAGGAAAAGACCAAGACAGAAAGGAAAAACGAAAACCAGCACACCACACCCTCCCCTCTGCGAGGCCGGATAGACCTTTTTCTTGCCTAACAGGATGTAACATCTCCGGCAAGTTTTTTTTTTCTTTCTATTTGTGCTCTTTTCAAATAGTCACATTTCAAATGTCAGTGGGTGATAGTGAGGCCAAGTCAAATGGGAGGAGACCCAGCAGCTAAAGGGTTTGATCTTTGCCTAGGCTTCTTCAAGAGACGCTGGGAAGCCTGCCCAGTGCAGAGAATTCCAGAACAGCTCAAGTGGGTATTTGTTGTACTAACTCAGGCTCCCTCCCTGGTTAACCTTTATTTACACATTTGAACAAAAATGGTTAAGGACTTAAAGAGAAAGTAGACTTTCCCCTTCTTCCCCTTCCCCTGTCCCCCGAAGGGATGAAAGGAAAACTCTCAGAGGTTAAGTGAGGGAGACAATAAAATAAGGACAGGAATTCTTATCTAAAATCTCAGTGAC
Organism: Zapus hudsonius; assembly: GCA_004024765.1. Classification (NCBI taxonomy): domain Eukaryota; kingdom Metazoa; phylum Chordata; class Mammalia; order Rodentia; family Dipodidae; genus Zapus; species Zapus hudsonius. The sequence goes on from PVHP010002461.1 coordinate 55,211, forward strand.
TGACACCAAGTGGCAGCTCCGTGGCCTGTTTTCCTTTTGTATGCCTTCCTCCAGCAATCCCTAGAGAGAAACTGAACCAAACTGATCCCCAGCTTTCCAAGTCAGCCAAATGGAAATCAGACTCCCAGCATCTCCCTGTCTCAAGAGGGGCCAAGGCTACTCAGGTATCCTCTCAGAGGCCCTGAGTGTCCAGGAACATGCCATATTTTAGCCAAGTAATTCATACTTACTTGCCTAATGCCTTACTGAATCTTGTCATCACAGCAGCCAAGTAAAAATTATGTCTGCAGGCTGTGTGGAGCCATAAATCCTGGGGCAGCATTCTTAGTCATTCCATATTTCAAGGCAGAGAAGCTTATTTCTACAGGGCTGTTAATAACAAAGGTGAGTGTACAAGAAAGTAAAGTTTGTTTCTACCACAAGCCCCTCACAGAGCCAGCCCAGAGCTGGGATTTGAGGCACTGCTCCACCAGAGTAGAGTCTCCATTCACAAAGGGAACAGGACATGACCCTCTGGTTTTAATGTGACCCATTTGAGCATGGTGGCAAAGGGGACTAGCAAGGGAACTAGAGTGAAGGAGAGGGAAGAAAAACCAGGCGAGAGGATTTATAAAAGCAGACAAACCTGGAACTGAGTAGATAATGGCTCTGAGGAAAAGGCAGACTTCTTGGGTGAAACAGCGAGCCAGCCCAGGTAAACCAAGCCTGAATGCTGAACCTGAAGAAGGGTCTGGTGTGACTTCCCAGTCTTGTCCAGGAAGTTCCTCCCTCCTTCACTTCTCCCTAAATACAAATATCGTCTCATTCTACAAGATACTCATTGCATTCTACCATCTCTTCAAACAAGAACATGCAAGCTAGCTTGTCCTCCTCTGTGTTCCCAAAGCACTCTCAGGGAAGGAGCACGCGGAGCTGCTGGCTGGAGTTTCCAGCCCTGGCTCTACACTTGCACTAACTGTGAAATGGGACCTACAGCTCTATCTACTGCACAAGGTGGGTGTGAGGAGAAAGGGAATCAGTGTATATACAGAGTATAGAATAGTGTGTAGCAGACACTCCAGAAGTACCACTCACGATTCTGCGTGGAGTTGTCTACCATGACATGTATAACGATGCATTCATTCTTCAGTGGTAGTGGCTTCATTGACTCAATTCAGCATCAAAGTCATTGTCACACAGTGGTAAAGGAACAAATGTGACTGGCAGGTACTGTGACACTCTGTATTGCTTATGAGTAGTTGTGAGCTGGAAAAATCACTCAGTGGTGAAGGTGCTTGCCCATAAAACCCACGTAAAGTCAGATACAAAAAGTGGCGCATGTATCTGAAATTCCTTTGCAGCAACTAGAGACCCTGGAACACCCATATTCTCTCTCTGTGTCTGTCTCTCTCCGCTTGCTAATAAATAAATAATATTTAAGGTAACTGGCCTGAATCCATGATCTCTAAATGTCTTACAGGGAGGAAGGGTGCAGGTGATATGAGACAGCTGAGGAAAGACCTGGAATGGGGCTTAACCAGTCCTGCCTGGACCCCTCCTCTACCTTGGGGGGAGGGGGTGTGACTCAGAGGGATGACGTTCTACCAATGGCTCTAAAATTTCATTTCTTGTGAAATCAATTCTAAAATTGAAGTTTCTACAGCCAACTTCAACATTGTCCCAAATTGCTGATCAAAATGGGTTGACCCAGTCTTCATCAGTGGCACATTGTCAGGAGCTCTGCACTTCTCAAAGGCCCGGGATTCCTGTGCTGATGAGCAGAAGAAACCAAGACGGCTGAAAACAAAGGCTCCATTTTGTCCTCCTCTCCACACCTGGTGATTCACAATGCTAAAGTTTCTGATGTCAAAGAAGGGAAGAAAGAAATGGAGAAAGGAAAGAAAATTAAGAGAGAGAAAGAAGAGGAAAAGGAAAGGGAAGAAGAAGGAAAGAGGGAGGGAGAGGAGACAGTGACAGAAACAGAGAAGAGTGCAGGAAGAAAAATGAGCCATGCAACTATTTTCTCCCTTGTAAGAACGATTATCATTTCACTGAACTATGGGAGGTTCCAAGGAACGCACATCAAAATCCATATTGTTTTCACCCATTTGTTCTTATAAAATCATACTGGAATGTATGGACTCTATTTTGAAGAGTATGGGCACGCTCACATGTGTACCTATAGGTTGCCTAGGTCAATTTCTTACAGTAGTGTGTCAAATGTTCCCATAGCTACTCAGTTCGATTTTAAGAACTGGGTTTACATGAAGGAATGAAACAATTTATGTTAAGTTTACAACTCATTAATTAATGTTTCTGCATGCCCCAGAGGCTGTTTTTAAGGCTAAATATTTACTTAACAGGGTCTATCTTGACCAGAGGTATACCTAGTTTAAATGTCTCCTTAGCCTGGGATGGGAGGCCATGGCAGCTCTGGCCTGGCTTCTCCCACTCTCGGGCTGCGTGGCCTCCCCAGGCCTCCCCTCCCTCACTGAGCCTCGGAAGCCCATCCAGCATCAGCACTTAGATGTCAAAACCCTCGCCATGGCTGACCTCACTAACCGTGGCCGCCTCTCTATGATCTAAATATCTGCCTTGTAAAATGGGAACAGATTTCATTTACTAAAAGCCTTTAATCAAGACCCAAACCTTTTACTTAAACAATTAGAAAACAATTAGCTGGAGGAATAAAAACAATTTTAATTTGCTAAATGGGCTTCCTCCCTCCTAATAGATATGGACAAGACCCTAACTAATGCTTCTGACCACATGGAAGCCACCCGGGCATCACTGAGCCTGAGGAATAAGGTGCCTGTTGGCTCAATTTCCTATTAGGAAAGTGAAAGGCGCTCACATTAACCTCGGGCTTTCTTGTTGATTCATGTTTAAACATGTGCCTAATGTTTGCAATGCTTAGTGCTGAGCACTCATTGATTATCCTGATGCTCAGGCAAAGATGGATCTTGCACAAGCCCAACATGGCACACACCTATGTCCTGCCATCTCTCATGTGGCCAGGGAGTGAGGTACTCTCCTGGAGACAAGATCCCCTGAACAAAGTTCTCAGCCCAGGGGAGGTGCCCAACCAGAGGCCCTCTTGCTTAATGAAGGATGAGAGCAGCTAGCCCAAACTCCAGTAGATTTGACCTAGAAAATGTCTCCATTGTATATGGCATGCATTGGGATCAATAAGCAAATCTTCCATCTTCCCTGGTACACAATAGCAGTAGGTACACTACATTTAACACACTGTGTTTATTTAATGGAAAATACACCCTTTCTTTTACAGCACAAAAATAAAGCAATCTCCATTTTAGAAATTCTTATAACCAGATTCATTTTTAAAGTATTTTTATTTATTTATTTGCAAGTAGAGAGAGATAGATGAGAGAAAGAAAGAAAGAAAGAAAGAAAGAAAGAAAGAAAGAAAGAAAGAAAGAAAGAAAGAAAGAAAGAAAGAAAGAAAGAAAAAGAAAAAAGAAAGAAAGAGACAGACAGGAAGGAAGGAAGGAAGGAAGGAAGGAAGGAAGGAAGGAAGGAAGGAAGGAAGGAAAGAAGGAAAGAAGGAAGAAAAAGTGTGCCAGGGCCTCTAGCCACAGCAAACGAACTCCAGATGCATGTGCCACTTTGTGCATCTGGCTTTACGTGGGTCCTGGGGAATCGAACTCAGGTTATTAGGCTTTGCAGGCAAGCACCTTACCCACTGAGCCATCTTCCAGCCCCAGATTCATCTTTAAACTCTCCTTTTCTTATCCTCTGACAAATTTTAATCTTGGGCAAATGATTTCATTCCACTGGGTCTTAATTTTGCAATCATTCTTGGCAGGTTCCTTGTCTCTCTAAGTCTCAGCTAGCTCACTTTCTTATGAAAGGGAGATGATTGTCTGAGAGTCCCTCAAGTGCTTCCTGGATGAGTATACTGGAATGATTCTGCATGCAAATATTGGGAGCTGGGTGTATGTGTTAACTGCAAGGACTCCATTAATGTAGTATCATGCTGGGTGATTTATTTTCTCACAGTTCTGTGGGCTAGAAGTCCAAAGTCAAGGTGCTGGCTCCTTCTTAGGTTCTCTTCTTACCTTTCAGATAGCTACCTCTCCTTCCTTAATCTGTGATATGTGTGTCCTAAGCACTTCGTATGAGGACACCAGTTATATTGGATTCCAGCCCACCCGCATACCCTCATTTTACCTTAATTATCTCTTAAAAGACTGTGTATCCAATGCAGTCATCACAACTTGAAGGTACTGCCAGATAGGACTTCATTATAGGAATGTAGGGGCTCACAGTTCAGCCCATAACACCTACCTCTGTTTCTCTTTTCTTCCTTTCTCTTTTTGTTTTCTGTCCTTTTCAGCTTCTGTTACATTTTCCTCACCTTTTCTCCTCACCCCTGTTCTACATTATTTGTTCAAAAGTCAGCCTGAGGAGGTTGGAAAGGGTCAGCAAGTCCCAGACCACCTGAATCTGCAAGCAGCTCTGTGGCTGACTCCGAAAGCCATTGAGTCATTTTCTTCTTCATAAAATGTCAAGTAAGATAGCAACACCTATCCCACAGAACTCACGGGAGGATGCTGTGACCCACTCAGGTGAAGAGGGCAGAATAGTATCCAGCTCAATCGATATTGACTTTTATCATTCAGTTTTTCTGACTCCTGGGCTGGCCATCCAGGAGTTAACTTGCATGAGTTAAGATTCATGACACACTCTGGTTGAGAGAGGCTGGGATGGGGCAAGTGGAGGACTTGGAGGTGAGAAGAAATCCACATTTCAGGACCGAAATGGTCCCCTCAGTCAGCACCATAGAAACCTATGGCAAGAAAGGATATAGCCAGCAATAAATGTGAGGAGACATAGTTACCCCTTGAGGTCTCTTTGACTTAAGAGAAGGAATTTCTCAGAGAGCAGAAGTTCTGCATCATTCAGGTAAGAGGTGAGGACCAGTGAAATCTGAGTGGTTAAGTCCTGTGGTCCTGGGGTGTTGAGGAATTTTAAGTAGGATACAAACTCCAGTTGTTGGTCCCTGAACTAGAAGCACATCAGCACATACATGATATCCAAACTAAGTCTATGACCTCAGAACCACAGTAATCACCTTTTCTGAACCAAATATCAGGATTTTTTAAATTTATATATATATATATATATATATATATATATATATATATATATATATATTGACCATAATGAGTTACATTATTTAGTGGGCAAACAATGAGTTGTTATCCCCAATTCCCCAATGCCCCCCCTCCCCATCCCCAATCAGCTGGATATCCTCCTCCATGGGCCATCTGGATCAGTCCTTGTGACAGGGGACCATGGATAGCCTAGTACTCAGCCCGGTTCTCCTGGCCCAAGTGTGTTGTTACTGAGGGGTGCCATGCCTCTGGATAGTCTCCCCCACCACGGCTCTCACAATCTTTCCGCCCCCTCTTCCGCTCAGTTCCCTGAGTCGTGGTGGGTGAGTATTAAGGGTGCTTTAATGTTATGCGCTTAGGGGGCTTTGTGTTGAAATTGTTAGTTTCTGTCACCCTGGCTTATCCTGGTGTTGATTGAATGGCTGTGGCTGCAAACATAGGATTCTTGATGGAGGACTGACAAAGCCAAGTAGAGAATGGGGCTTTAAAATTGTGCCCAAGCCAGCTTGCTAAAACTCCACCCCTGAAATAGGCGTGAGCAATGGTAAGGTTTGGATATAAAATGGCCCTGAAAGCTCATGTGTTGAAGGCTCAGTCCTCAGAACCGTTGAGAGGTGATTGAATCATGAGTGTGCTAACATCATTAATAAATTGGTCCATTGATCAGTTCTTATTAGGATGAGCTATTATGAGGTAAAGACTGGAGGGAGGAAGTGAGTCACTAGAGATGTGTCTTTGAAGGGTATACCATGACCCTGGCCCTTTCCTTTCATTTCCTCTGCTTCCTAGCCACCATGAGGTTAGTAGCTTAGCTCCATTTCACACTTTGACCATGATATTCTGCCTGACCACAGGTCCATATTAGTGGAGCCAGTTGACCATGGACTGACACCTCTGAACCCATAAGCCAAAATAAATTTTATCACAGTGATGAGAAGTGACTAATACAGGAGGAATGGACAACTTAAGTGGCGGCAAGTAGAGAGCCCTCGCATCTGGGCTAGAACAGAGCAAATATGAATACTACAGCAAGCAGTCGAGATTGCAGATGGAGGAACTAAAATGAGCAGGCCTGGGTCCTTCTTCCAAATTCTAGATTAGGGAAGAAGGGTGGCCAAGAGTATTGCTCACATGACACTTTCCCCAGATGAAAGGCAAGAGATGAGGTACTGCCCTTACAAAACCTCATCTAAGATTCCAAACTGCAATGCCGATGAGGTGATTGTATAACTGTGGGTAGTGTACCTGATTGTAAGAGGGTAAAGAGCCACAGAGATCTAGGGTCTGGGATATATGAGTGAGGATGACAGAAATTGTGCTTAGGGCACAAAAATGTTCCTGCCTCATCCAAAGGTATAAACTCAACTCTTGCCAATAATTTTAGGACTATGAGACTGGGTGCTCGCCAAGCTATAAAAATAATTATTATATTAAAAGAATAATATATAATATATTATATATAATGTATATATTAATATATAATATATAATAATATATTATATTAAAAGAATTATAATTCTTTTAGATATGTGAAATATGATTATTAAATGACACAGGGGCCAAGGTTGTAACTCAGCAGTAGAGAGCATTTACCTAATATGAGACATGGACCTACATTCAGTCCTCAGCACTGCAGAAAAACAAATGTGATCTGCAGTTCCTCTTAAGCAGCCTCACCTACCTTAATATCCTACAAGGCTGATTGTAGAGACAGGGATTGTTGCGGACTCAGAGCCAAATTAATAGACGTTAATGTTCCACCTCTGTGCCTGACCTAGCTTCAATCCTGGTGACTGTCAGGTGATCAGGGAAAGCCTTTTTGGAATTTCTAACAAAGCACTACTTCTACTAACCTAAGAATGTCATCAGATAGCATCTGTATAGCCTAGAGCAGATATCTTCCAGCTTACCTGCAACCTGCCCACCTGTTGTTTCCACCAATAGACTTAGAAAGTGCCTTGGTTTAAGACTTTTCTTTTGTTCTGTAACTAAAAAAATTTTATGAAATTATTAATTTGGAATTTAGGGTAACCTAAATCTGTGTTGCCGGGCAATGATTACTCATATTTGGCTCCAGAATAAATGATCTCTTATTCCCTTTGAGGTGAGAGCTGGGTGTTTTGCATCAACACAAACAAATGATGTCACAGAATTCCATACTAAACATCACGTGACCAACACACAGAACATTCTAAAGTCCACCAACTGTCACCCTATTAGGCAGAAGAAGTGGATCAGGAAATAGGGAATTTTTTTCCTCAACACTAAACAAAGGACGGTACCTGGGACTGGGGACCAAAGATAGGGGAGGGGATGTCTTAGAGGGATCTAAAGCCCTGAAGGTTTGTGAGAGTGCTTTTAGCTCCAAATCATGAATTACACACCTTTGTCCACAAATGTAAAGAGATAAAAGTTTCTCCTCCGGGAAGAGGGAGATCTTGCCAGAATGAGCCAGCCTCTCCAAGCTCACACCCTCCATTGTCCTCCATCCATTCAAATGCAAGAGGAAGGACTATCTCTGAGTCATGCAGTCTGGGAGGCTCTTCTTCCCTCTTCCTCTTCTTGCCTTTAGGTCCTTGCTTCCCTTATGCTCCCCTCCCCTCACTAATTGTTTCCAGGGCTAGAGCTGGGGCAGACTTGCCCAAAGGCCTGCTCTGTTCTCCCAACACCCCCTCTGGAGCAGGCCTCACAGGCTGCCCTGTGCTGCTAATACCCATTCATCTGGAACTAGCAGTTCAAGCCCCGCTAAAAGGGCCTTTCATCCACCCAAACCTCAGCCGGGAAGAGACTTCAAAGTGCCACAAATCTCCTGCCAGGAAAGGCAGGAAGTAAGTGCACCCCACTGTCCTCTGGTCTGCCCACAGGCTTGTCATCCATTCAGAGTAGCACTCAGTCTGCCATGAGCCTTCCCTCTTTGCATCCTTCCATTCCTGTGACTGTTAGAGAAACCAAGACTTCGAAGGAGAGCTCTCCCACAGTGCTTTGCAGAGCATAAGCAACACCGCTGTCCGAAGCTCCTGGTGGGTTGGGTCTTGAAACCTAGAAGTCTCTGGCATAGCTTCTGACTTAGTCCATCCTATGATTTCACCCCTGATTAGGAACATACCTAATGAGGTGCTCCTCAGCATGCAGGGTGCCAAAATGGCAATGTGATAGTTTGGGTCATGCTAAAGTCACCTGGTGATTTCTTTTCTTTCTTTCTTTCTTTTTTTATTTCTTAATCTGTTGTTTCTTTTTCTTTTTTTATTATTTCTTTTTCAAATTGAGGTTTTTAGATGAACTTTCATAGTTTATGAATATTTAAATGATTGGGGGTTGATGTTCAAGTCCCACCACAACTAAAGATTGAGAATAAAACAGGGTTTCTCCTTTCTTCCCCTATCCCATTTTCTTGAAAAATGCCCAGTTCATTGGGAAGAATCCCTAAGCAAATGTACATTTTAAGCCTACCTAGACTAGGCTCGAGTGGAAAGTAGTGTGAGCTTCATGTGATGTGTAAGCTGCCCACTCAATGATGCTATACTTGCTGGATTCGAGCCACCAATTTCTGATCCATCTGGGACCAACCCTCCCACATCAGTGACCTGAGACCATACGTAATCATTAGGGGGCTCCATGAACCAACCAGAGAGCTGAAAACAAATGCTTACCTTATTTGGCATTCTTGCTATTTTCTTGCCCTTACAGTTTCTTCTTGGGAAAGCCTAGTGTAATTGAGTAGGTGACATAGCTTCTCCTTGCCTCTCAAACAATTAACTTCCTAAGGACCAAGATATCAAATTACTCTTTCTTGTCTTACCTCTGGTTTTCCCACTGCACCCGCACATGCATTGAGAAAGGCTATGTGGTGGACATGGCAGAATTACTTCATGTCAAGTGCTTTGTTCAAGGTCCCACAAATATTCATAAACTATGAAAGTTCATCTCCACCTCAATATTGGCTTAAGTACAGATTCTTTGCAATCCACCATGCTTGATGTCAGAAATAAGAACATTGGGCTGGAAAGATGGCTTAGCGGTTAAGGCGTTTGCTTGCGAAAGAGAAGGACTGGAGTTCAATTCCCCAGTGCCATCTTAAAAGATGCTCAAGGTGGCGCATGTGTCTGGAATTTGTTTGCAGTGGCTGGAGGCCCTGGCACGCCCATTCCTCTCTATCTGCCTCTCTCTCTCTCTCTCTCTCTCTCTCTCTCTCTATATATATATATATATATATATATATATATATATATATATATATATATATATATATATATATATATATATATATTAAGGAAAGAAAGAACATTGATCTGAAAGCCCGGAACTGCTTCACAGATCAGCTCTTCCACTGATTACTAGCATGACGTGTGCCCATCTCTTTACCATATGATCCCGTTATTTCACCTCTAAGATACAGACGCTAAGACAAATGTTTAGCAAAGGCTATAATTTTTCATTGTCCTGCTAGTTAGAGCTTGTGAGATACCATTGCTGGTGGGCAGAATTCTCCATACTGGTAGTGGGTATCTGAGGCTAGCTTTTAAAGCAAAGCTATGGTGGACAGCTGTATGGCCTGCAGGCCTGCTCTGTCCTCCCTACTTCTCCTGCCTTGCCTTTGTTGAGAGAAGCCACCATTGCATGGCAGGGCTTGACAATGACTTCCATGCTGGAAACAGCCCTGGCTCCCCTCCTTCTGTGTTTCTCAATGTAGAGCACATTAGAATTACTGATGGGGAGCATGTAGGAAATATCAGTGTCTAGATCCCACCTCCCATTAGGGAAATCAAAATCTCCAAAGCTGGACATGGGTAGTTTTTAAAATCTCCACTGCTCACTTGAATGGGCAGCAGGCTTAGGAACTCCTGGTATGGTGGTTAAGAGCTCAGTCTTTGAAATCAGACAGATTCATAAACTCTAAAGTGATGGACAAGTCATTTGAGTGTTTCTTGCTCTGGTTTAGATTTATTCATCTGGTGACCAAGCAACAGAATAACACTTCCCAACATTTTTCATGTCATGACACACGGAGAAAATAAAACTATTTGTAGAGCATGCAAGGATAAACAGATGAGGGGGTAGGCTTTCAGGTGTTCGGACCATCTCAAGGGTGGAACTTTTGGGTGCCTATCAAGGCCTGCTGGCTAGGGATTTTGCAAAGAAGAGGAAGCAGGAGAATTTGTGTCAAGTCAACCCATCATTGGCTAGAGGAGCTAACAGAGTCCTTAGGAAATAACGTTTCAATCTTCTCATTTCACAGAGGAAACTGAGGCTAGCCAGGTAGAGCGACTCACTCAAAGAACATACCAGATTGGTATCAGGAATTAATTGCCTTGGGTCAAAACCAAATACAAGGTCAGAAGGCTGCTAGCCTTCCTGATGATGAGAGGCAGCTGTGAGAGAGAGTCTCATCCCTCGTCAGGGATCTTGCGTGTACCCTGTAGATGACATGTTGATTCATTGGTGCCCACATACTTGCAGCCCAGCAATCTGGCCAAAAGACAGCTAGCTGCCTTGGAGCCAGGGTGCCTGTAGGGAGTGACAGCAAGCAAGTTCCTTTTCTTTTTCAGTCGGGAAAGCTGCAGTGAATCAGTGTGTGCAGAATTAAAGCCAGGCTATGGTAACAGAGGTATCACTGGAGCGCCACTCAAGACAGACAAGCCAACCACTCAGCATGTTGAGGTCATTTGTCAGGCAGAGGATTGTCTTTCCCTTTAGGTTTATGTCAGCTGTGGAATGATGGTTAGAGGCTTGGGGGAGCTGCTTGGGTCCTCACACTCGGCTGCTTCTGCATTACTGATTTATAGCAGACCCTTCCTCCATGCAGAAAACGCTGGTGCCTTGTTTGTATGCAACCCAGACCCCCTCCTTATCGGGCCTCTCAGTTCCATTTCCCCAAGGCTGCCTGGAGATGAAAAACCAGAATGTAAAATACCAAGTCTGCTGGTGACAAAGAAGGGCCAGGAAGCCACTGGTTCCATGATTTTGAAAGTGGAAGCCAGGTGCATTCTCTCCAGTATGGCTGCAGACTGTCTTTGAAACAGATGTCACCCACTCCCCAGCATTCTCTTTGCGTCGGGGAGGCTCAGAGTTCCAGAATGGGAGACAATAGGCATTAATATCTATTGGAATGACAGCTGTTTATGACTCGCTTTGCTCAGGACACGTGTCCCCCAAGCAAAATGATTAGTGTTCCAGCAGAATACGATATTTGTGGGTAATCAAAAGCGAATGGCAGATCGTTTGGACTAATGGGAAACAGGGTTCACATCAGCCTTTCTGGAAAGTTCTCACCAAGAATAAATATTAAAGTGAGTTCATAACAGTAGCCTTCCCTCCTACTCATAATATGGTGGATTTGTTTAGTGTATCCTGGGAAAACTTACCTGCCTTGCCAGGGTGTTATGAGGATTAATTAATGTTTGTAAAGTGCTTGGAATTCCACTGAAGAAATGTACCTTGTCGATGCAAATTATTATCATTATATAGTGCCTTTCATCCCAGAATCTCAAAGTGCTTCCCCAACAATTAATTAAGCCTCACTACACCCCTGTGAGAAACGAAGGCATCATTCTGCCCTCACTAATACAGCTGAGCTTCTGCACCTGAGTCACAGGGTCTAATGTTCAAGTCGCCCTCCAGGAGGGAGAGAGGCTCCATTAGCAAGCATCCCTAAGTGCTTCATAATGTATGAGTCACTAACAATGCAGGGCGATGCGTGATACTCTGCTACCTATGGCCATAAGGACTTGTTTAATTTTGTTTGGTCTCTAATTGTCTGGTTTGCTAGTTTCATTTAGTTTCATTCATTCTCATTCAGATGAGAGCCCAATTAACTGCTATAACCAGTTACAGTCTCCTGATGGCGCCTTCTAATCCTCTTCCTTATCCTCTGTAATTCCAGACACAAATCATACCCTGCTCCCACCACTCACACCCTCCCAAAGAAGTTAACTTACCTTTGTCCCAAATTATAATGGCATCACAAACTTTGGAAGCTGCATACCTGCCTCACACGTGAACATCTCAAGTATGTGTTATAATTCTCTTTTCATGACAAGTGCAGTAATTCATGAGCGCAAATCTCTCGTATTGAGAAGGAGCCTGAACATCAAGTGAACACGTGTAGCATTCCAGTGCGCAGTGTGTGCTGGAGTCAACCAGCCTGCACAGTCCTTACTGATTTATTTTGAAACAGAGCTTTTTGGCATCTCTTCTGGACAGGTTTTAATGTCCTTAGAAGGCCAACTTTCTAGTCATGAAAAACGTGGGAGGGAAATCACGATTTCCAACTCTAATCCCACCTCAGGGTTGAGTCACTGTGTGACCTCAGAATCATTTCCTAAGCTTCCATGAAGCTTCCTCTTTCTCCTGTGCATAGATAGATAGATAGATAGATAGATAGATAGATAGATAGATAGATAGATAGATAGATACACACGCACGCACGCGCGCGCGCGCGCGCGCGCGCACACACACACACACACACACACACACACGTCCTGGAAGCACTGGGTTCCAGTTGGCTAGACCACTTGCCACTCATATGACCTGGAGAAGCCTTTTTGCATCTCATTTCTTCACCTATAAAATAGCTGCCTTATATACCTTCCATGTTGCTGTGTGTAGGAGTGTAATAATTTTTATGTGGGAATGCTTTGTAAACCATGAGAGCTATTCTGAAGTAAGTGGCTACTCATAGTAGGAGTCATGTCACCCTAAGAACCCTGTAGTTATTGGAAGTCAGACTTGCTCACAGTCATAAATCACACTGAGGTAGCCACCTGTAAGGTGTGGCATACTTCTAATCTATGCTTAGAAGCCCTGATAAGAGCTAAGATTGAAAAGCTTAGTTACCAGCTACGGTTTTGTTGGTCTAGTGTCTCCTACCCCACCCCTCCTAATCTCCTAATTCCATTAGGAATTCTTCCCTAATACCCTTTAATCTTGGTTAGGCTTTTATGAATGGAGTCTCACCCACTTCTCCAGATAGAGTGAGCATGTGACCAAAATTAGCCAATCAGAATGTTCCATTCTTTGGCCTGAGGGTATTAACTCAAGCATGGCAGTTTAGACTCTTTTCAAAGGCTGATACAAAGATGGTAGTAGAAAGAAGTCTCATTCCCACTGAAATTTCTAAACACAGAATGTAAGCTGCTTGCCACTTGAAGAAAACCTGCTTAGGAATGTCACCAAGCAGAGACAAACCAAAGCAGAAGGGATGATTACTCAGAGCACATGCGTACTGTGGAGCACTGGCTTAATGCTTTGACAACATTATTTTGTTCCTAGATCAAGCTGTGCCTTAATTCTAAATTTCCTGATTATAAGTCAATGAATTCTCCTTTTCTATAAGCTAATTTGGGTTGAATATCTCTTTCTCCCAATAGTGAAAGGCTTAACTAATACTGTCACAAACCAATGAACAACAGATAAGATTTATCAGTTTGCCTTTGGGAGAAAGTAAACCACAGAACCCCAACCCCCATGACTGGATGAAGCAGCTGCTCTGAGAAACTCTCCAAGTACCTATGATACAAAGTAGAAAAGTGGCTGGAAATGTGCCTGCTTTTAGGGACATTGGACATTCTTCCAACCTGTTTCTTATAGCTAAGCTATATTGTCACCTAGTAACTATTCTGATATTAGTCTTCTGCTCCCATCCCATCAGAAGTCTTTATTAACATCTCATCACTCTGCCTCCTGCACCATCTCATTGGAGGGCAAACTTGCTCACAGTCATAAATCACACTGAGGTAGGTACCTGTAAGGTGTGGCATACTTCTAATCTATGCTAAGAAGCCCTGATAAGGGGAGATGAAGAGCTAAGATTGAAAAGCTACAGTTTTGTTGGTCTAGCTTCTCCCACCCCACCCCTCCCAGGCTCCTAATTCTATTAAGGAATTCTTCCCGAATACCCTTTAATCATAGGGTTAGGTGCTCTCCCACAGAAAGGATGGAAGCTCTTCAAAGACAAAGAGTTCTGAACTTTCAGAACTTTTTTTTAAATTGTATTATTTATTTGCAAAGAGAGAGAGGGAGGGAGGGAGGGAGGGAGAGAGAGAGAGAGAGAGAGAGAATGGGCATGCATGACAAGGTTTTGTGCCATTTCGGATGAACTCCAGATGCATGTGCTACTCTGGGTACTAGGGAATCAAACCCAGACTGTTAGACTTTGCAAGCAAGTGCCTTTAACCACTGAGCCATCTCTCCAGCCCCAGAACTCTTGAATATTTAGCCACCAGGCTATGTTTGTCAATTTCTGTTACTGTGAGGAAATACTTGAGGAGAGCAACTTAAAGAAAGAAGATGTGATTTTGACTCAAGAATTGCAGAGGTTCTGGTTCATGCTCAGCTAGCTCCAATGCTCTTCAGCCTGTGTCAAGGAAAAACCATCCTGGCAGAAAGACTTGGCAGAGGAAAGCTGCCTACCACCTGGAAGCCAGAAAGCAGACAAGAAGACACACTTTTCAAAGGTCTCATCCAGGCCTCACCTCCTAGTAGCCTATTCAGCCTTGAAGTTATGTACAGGTTAATCCACTCATGAGGTTGGCACTCTCTTAACCCGATCTCCTTCCCATAGTGCCACCAGCTAAGTAAAGCCCAAGCTTACAACAGACAAGCCTTTGGAGACATCTTGTAACTGAACCATAGCATTGATTTGCTACATTGGTATCAATTGTGACATTCCGCTCACTAGACTTAAAGGAAAGTTCTGCTATAAAAGAATGAATTTTTATTCTGAGGTAAATCTGATTGCTTAGGACAATCAAAGCTCTCAAGTGTAACTGGTGGTGGTGGTGGTGTGTGTCTGTATGTGGTGTTTTAACTCACGGGTTTTTGTTGACTGCATTGGGATACATGTATAATAAAGATCATGAGTATAAGCTCCATGTACCCAAAGGACTTGAGTTTTAATCCTGGCATGTGTGTTTTGTGCCAATTAATACTTCTCTGTGTTTTATTCTTCTTATCTGTTAAAAAAAAAAAGCAGGAGAGGCAAAAAGTAGAGTTTAGACATTACTATAAAAACTAAATAAACTTGCACCAGCAAAATACTTGGAGTGGTGCCTAAGTTGTAACAAACACTCAGTATCTGTGAGCTGGTGTTCTTATGCATGACAGCCAGCCTTCTAGACTCATCTAACTGGCTGTGCAGCGTAGCACCGAGCAGCTCTCCTCTGCTACTCAAGGCACACTTCATGTTTGTCGTCATTCTTCTGCTTGAGAAATTCAGGTGCCATTTTCCCATACTGGCTCACTGTCCTATGGGGTTGGACAGCAGGTGTCATACTCATGAAAACCTATCATTTTGCGTGACCACCATGGCGAGTCACACATGGTGTCCTGAGACACCTGATGTGAACCATTAAGATGGGGCTGTGGACATTGCTCATCTGCCTTCAGAGAAGGATCCCAGCCTTTCTGTGCCTGTCAACAAGTTCTTCTGGCTTGTTGCTTTTGTGACATTTGCTTTTCCTTATCGAGTCCCAATGGCAGGTCACATGTTGTATTTTCGATCACGCACATTTACTTCTTGCCCAGTTTCCTTCCCCACCGGTCCTCATTTGATCTTCATTCACCTCCTTTTGCTTGACAAGAGCGTCACATAGATGAAACGGTTCTCCTCATAAGGCAAGCGGAAGTGTCTTCAGCATTCTCCCACTAGGTACCTTCTGACCTACATGCTCTTCATCCATATACCTTTGAAATTTGTTCAGCTTGCTAACAAGTCAGAGAGTATTTACAGAGCAGAGATGAGTCAAACGGGGAACATGAACAGATGGAGAGGAGCCAGTTGTTATGCTTCAAGTACATTTCCCACGTTGGAATGTGTCAAAGCCTGGCGGTATACACTGCATGCAAGTCACCCAGATAGTATAAAACTGATTTAATTTACTACCAGGCGCCTTTGTTTTGCCATTACATAATCATAAATGTGCCCCAAAGAGGCACTATTAGTTTGTAAGCCAGGGCAAGGAGCCAGCCAGACATGAGTTCTAGTCCTATTATACGACATCTTCCATGGTCTGCAAATCCACAGTGGCCTTTCATCTCTGTCACAGGGATGCACCGCGACGCCACTCTTGTCTGTTGGCTGGTTGTCTATTACCTCTCTGCTGAGCCATATTCCCACACACGCTGGAGAGATTACATGAAGGATAATTGACAGTGGTGCCCTGAACTGTTCAGACAACTCTCAGCCCCACCCCAAACCCTAAATCCTACCTCTCAATCTACTGAGATTGCCACTCTGAAAACAGAACTCAGAACAGCCTGTGAAGGGCCTGGAGAGGACCCTGCACCCCATTTCCCCCAAGGCCTTGCTCTTAATCTCCCACAAACTCAAAGAGCAAATTGTCAGTGATCCACTTAGCCGGCTCGAAACACCTCAGCTGCATCCACCCGGATGTAGGAAATTGCTTTCAGGAATAGATGCATCTCAAGAAAGTTTGCTACAAAATGGATTTCTGTAAAGAGAATTCCATTTTCTCCTGGCTTCCATTACAAAATTGGAAGATTTGTCACACTGGAGGGGGGTGGGAAAGAATCCTCTCAGGAGACACACACACCAAAAAAAAAAAAGAAGAAGAAGAAGAACATTTGGGATGAAAACAAAATTAACATGAAGCCGTAGCACTGGCAAGCCTCATTGGAATTTGCTGGAACCCACTGGGAATCTCAAGCATGGCTCACTGCACCTGGGAATTGTCTCCAGCATTTGGTAGAAGTATTGGAACTCATGGAGACACCTTTTCTATACTTTCCCCTCCTCTCCTGTATGTGTTAGAATTCCTCTCGTGATTGAAAGTCCTACTTTGATGTTCTTATACCTCATAAAGCTTTCTCCTGCTCACTCACATTGATCTAATGTGGAATTAGACTAGAACAAAACATCTCATTCATGCACTTATTTATACCTCTCTTCATTGCTGTAAATAATCCGATGTGATTTACAGAAAGAAATGAGATAAAATGGAGTATCTGCATTTTAGACTCATTTCCAGTTGTTTCACTTTTACTTGCAGTTTCAGATTTAATTCCACTAGTTTGCCCTAATTAAGTCAATTTTGACATTTTAATGTCATGAGCCATAACATTAAGTAATAAATATTAATCTATTTATGTTGCAAGAATTTGAGAGGTCATCTACCCTACCTCCCACCCCTTTCGGTGCTCATGAGAAGTCCTTGTTGATGGCACAAACCTTGGTGAGTTTCCCAATAGGTGAAGAAAGGTTTAAGTCTCTTCCAAAAGACTGTCATCCATTGCCTGGATACTTCCCCTCTACTAGGATCTCATGAGCAAGACTTACACCATCTCTAGCTTCTCTTTCTTTCAGTTTCTCTCTGTTTCAAGGTAAAAACAGGACCCTGCTTTCTAAATCCCAGCCCCAGCACTATGACACTTCCCTGCCTTCAGACGAAAACTGCTCATTTTGTTATTAGCCACACTTTGATTCAGTGGAATTTTCTGGACTCTGTTTATAGAATCCCCCTGTCCTCTAACTTCCTTTTCTGTTGGTCCATTCCTGGTTATTTCTGCTTTTCAAAGCCTTAGTAACTGTGAATAAGGCAATAGGATCCTTCTCTTGGGCCCATAAAAAGTGACCATAGTTCTCCTTGGAGGTGGCGGGAAGGGACATGGTCAAGGGCACTGCTGACAGCTTAGCGTGGCTGACAGTCTGAACAGAGTTCTGATCTCTAGAGATCACTTCCTTCTCTGCCAAGGACACACTCTACCTCAGAACTATAGCCAACATCACCAGCTTAGGCTGATGGGACCCCAAATCTCAGAACACAAAGGTTTGTGTCTTGCTCATAGCACATATCAGCATGGCCCACCTGCAACCTGGTCCTGCTTCAAGTGACCTTTTCTGACTGAGGTCCAGCAGTAAGGGTGTCTCTCCCCATCTCAGTCTGGTTACAGGCAAATTACCTTTCTCTTATCCTTGGAAGATCTCTTTCCTCTCCTCTGGCTTTCCTCCCCCAGCAAGAGAGTGAAGCCAGTTCCACCCCTTGATGAAATAGGAGTCCTCTACCGCGATAACATCCACCTCCAATTTCTCCTCACATTTTCTCCTCTCTTCCTAAAGTACCACTATTTCTTCATAACTCTGGGAACCATCCTCCTGCCAGTCCGGGACGGATGCCCATTCAGATGAGTATTCTTATGTGTGCCTCCCAGCACTACAGTGTTCCTCAGCGTTGACCTGTGATTTCTGTTTAAGTCCTCATATATTTCAGGGGTCAAAGGCACTTGCCTACAAGACTGTGGAATGACAGTACTATTTGCTAAGCCCCTCCTTGAGCTTAAGAGTGTAATTTTTTTTTCTTTCAGGAGAGAACAACCCACAAAAAGCTCTTTGAAATATTCTGATTTTGAAAGTTTTATATGACAATGGCAACTTCTCCCCCTCCCCCCCCACCCGCCCCATTCAGATAAGAGTTGGTTTATTTAGTTTAGCTCCCATAGGAACTAGTAGAAATAATATAGAAATAATATTCAATGGTTCTCCACACTTGAGCACACCCTATCTGCTTGATCTTGGACAATGTCTGCCACGCTAACAGGCATGCTGTCACTCAGGAGGGTGACCTTGAGGCTCCTTGGATTCCATGCCATGGGCTGTCCCTCTGTTACTTACTGGTGTATCACTGGAGTATTTATGTTCACGGATTAACTAAAAGAGGAGATTCTCTTTGCATGGTCCAAAGTACACCCATGAGCAATTAGGTGCTTAGTAAATGCTATTGTCGAGTGACATGTTTGTACTGTGGTAGTGATAACTTTTGTTTCTTTTCTTTTTAAATCAACATCCTGGTGACAGACCCCACTTGGGCCATCTGATGCTAATTTGTGGTATGCTGCAAGACTTCTTATGGAATCTATTACCAAGGTCTTTTATAGGCATGTGAGTAAATAGATAAATAGGGAAATGTGAAAGGAGCTGGAATTGGAGTCTGAATATTACCCTGTGGTGAGAGTATAGAAGTTGGTGTCAGAAGTTTAGAGTTTAATTTCCTGCTCAGCCAACAACTCTTTGTGTGATAAATAAACTGACATTATTGTACCCATAGGCAGAAAGACTGTCTAAACAACTCCACACCATAGGGATCTGTTTATTTTGCAATTAGCAAAAGGTAAAGGGTCTTGTCTGAAACATTTATTTAGGATTCCTGACTTGACATTCCTTCCACTGAGTGTATATGCCTTTAAACAAACCGGCTACCACCACTTTTTAGAAGATTCTGAGATATTTTTAAGATTACTCTAAGAAATACCACAACTGTGTCTGTTCAATTCAATTTTTAAAAATAATTTTCACTGGATTTGAGGTCCCTATCAATGTGGTACCCTTAAACACGAGGATAAAATAAGAAATCTATCATAACATTATTCTGATGGAATTACCCTGATGAGTATTTTAAAAATAGCAGCAAGAGAGGCTTTTATTTCTCCATCACAAAGTTGCAAGAGCCTAAACACAGCTTTGCATTTGTTTAACTGAAAGCTGCCATCACTCGGTGTCAGTTAAGTGTTGAGCTCAGAATGCTGAGCACAGTTAACTTTATCTACCCCACCCCAATTTGGAATTCACTATGTAGACTCAGAGTCTTAGACTACCTTCATCTGTGTCATTAATACTGTGATTCTCTATGAGATTCTGCAATGAGAACAAAGCTGGAGTGATTTATGGAGGCGCATGGATGGGTTTGGATTTGACATGCCTGCAGTTGTCAAGGGCAAGGCAAAGTAGGACTGCATCGAATTCCCCTGACCTAAGTACATCACCATTCTAACGGGGAATAATAATAGCAATGGAGCGATGACCATAAGATGATGTGATGACCTTTCATGAGTATTACACATTTCTGTCAACAGTAGTTCAGAACCAATCTGAGTGAATATGCTTTAGTCAGTTCCATGTTAATCAAATTTAGAGGACTGATCAACTGGAGACTCTATATTCACTTAAGAACATGGGTTTCCTTCAAATAATGCCTTTGATTTTTTTTGTAATATTCATTGACTTACATAAATATGATCTCCTATATTAAATCTCAAGAGTCCTGATCCAAGGTGCCCTTTAAGGAAACATGACCTTGGCCATTGGTATGTGTTGTTTGAGCAGCTTTAAAGTGACTGAACGCAGGCTGGTCAATGTTTTTTCATGGTATATGTGTGTGTGCCAGCTTAGGGGAAGGCAGGAGAGCATAATAAGAGAAGGTTGAGTACAGCAATCCTAACTCTGAGTCAATTTGCCTGGCCATGGGTTTTCAGGCAATTAAGGAAATGGAGTTGAAAATTAACTCACAGGCATGTGCGTTGGGCTCTGAGTATCATTGGCTCCTCAATGGGATCTCCATGGTCCAGTTCTCTCTTCTCAACAGAGTCAACAAGGTGCCCAGAAAAAAGAGATGGAAGGTTTGGGTCATCTAGTTCTAATCAAATATATAATTTAAAAAATGATTCCAGATAGAAAAGCTTAGTACTAAAGCCATAACTAAGAGGGGAAGGGTTTGTGGGAATGTCAGCTCACAGATGCTCTGAAATGATGACCTTACAAATGAAAGCTCATGAGGGCAGAAGACTTTGTCAGACGACAAAATTGTTTGGGTCCCAAAAACCAGAGATAGAAAAAAATTCTCTGCTAATTTTTTTTCTTTAAATGAACCAAATGGTTTATTGGATTACCGTTATAAGAAGGAAGAAGGCAGCCGGGCCTGGTGGCACACACCTTTAATCCCAGCACTTGGGAGGCAGAGGTAGGAGGATCACCATGAGTTCGAAGCCACCCTGAGACTACATAGTGAATTCCAGGTCAGCCTGGACTAGAGCATGACCCTACCTTGAAAAAACCAAAAAGAAGAAGAAGAAGAAGAAGAAGAAGAAGAAGAAGAAGAAGAAGAAGAAGAAGAAGAAGGAAGAAGGCAATTTATTTGCCTTACTTGGGAAAAAACCTTTTGAAGCTCTTTATTTTTCTTTGAATCTTACCTGACTTCCTGAAAATTCAAAAAAAAAAAAGGTAACTTCTATCACAAAAAGTTAAGGTGAATGTAATTGTAAATCTGATTGGTAAGGCTGGCATTTGAAAAAATATAATAAATTATTTTGATACATTGATTGGTAGGGTTTTTTTGATGATTCATATAAGGCTGCTGGTTTTATTATAAGACCTAGTCTATAAATCTCATTTCCATTAATATCAGCAACATTTATCAAGCATCCATCGTGATGTCTGAAACTATGTTAAACAGTTGGCTTCTCTGATGAACAACACTATTTATTTAATGCTAAGCAAAATCAACAAAAATAATGTTATATTAAGCTCTTGCTATAAAAAATTAATAGAGCTAGGCGTGTTGGCACACACCTTTAATCCCAGCACAGAGGAAGAGATAGGAGGATCGCTGTGTGTTTGAGGCCACCCTGAGACTACATAGTGAATTCCAGGTCAGCCTGAGCAAGAGTGAGACACTACCTTTAAAAATCAAAAAAGAAAAAACAGAACCAGACTTTGAAATCTTAAAAGTATCTTAGACATTCCAAGAAACAATACATCCTCTATTTCTGATCTACCATATCTTTACGTTAGATCATGATCTTCCAACTTGATTTTAAAATCTACTAATGGATCTCAATTTAAACTCTGACAAGCACCATAGCTGCATAAACCCGTAACTTCCTTGGCTAGTAGAGGAACTCACCGGCATTTCCTGTCTGCTGGTCCATTCTCTTGTGCTATTGTCTCTTTAAGAACTCTGTCTCCCTAACCTAAGTTCCCCTCTAGAACACCTCTTTCTCCTAAAATCTAACTTTCCCTTTTTCCATTTTTTCTTTCTTTTTTTTTTTGCTTATGTGTGTCATGTGCTGTGTGTGTGTGTGTGTGTGATCTTTGCAGAGGCAAGTGTCCATGTGACAGTCCATGCACTCACCTGCAGCAGAGAGCACTCTCTTGCAGTGGCCTGAGGAAAATGCCAGCTGCCCCTCCATCACTCTCCTTCCCACCCATTCTTAGTTGAGCCAGAGTCTCTTACTGATCTCAGAGCTTGTCATTTTTTCCCCACAAGTTCTGGGGATTCTTAGGGTCTTTGCTCCCCACAAAACTGGGGTTATAAACATGTGTGGCCATGCCCAGATATGATGTGGGTCCTGGGGATGATGGACCTCAAGCAGTCTAGTCTCTCAGCCCCCCATGCCTTCATGCTCTCTCTCGCAGGAAGTGCTCTTAGCTGCTGAGCCATCTCTCCAGCCCAGCTTTCCCATTTTCTAAGAGCTGGGAGATCCCGTTGTTGTAAAAGTCACACTAGTTGTCAGCTACAGTTCTAGGAAAACAGACTTCCAGCTGTGGAAAACGTCAAAACTACACTTCTTCTCAATTGTGACAACATGGAAGGGGAAATCAAACTGGCCTGTGTATGCATACTCCATCCTTGCCAAAGTCTACCAAAGAAATAAAAAGTCATATAAATTTATAATAAACAGGGATACTTGCTTAAAAATTTTTGTGTGTTTGGTCAAGATTCCAGTATGAATTTGAAAACTTCTTAGAAATTACACTAAGAATTTATGTCACAGTAAAAGGGAACTACAGGGCATTAGGGAGAATTTCTCACTTTAAGTTTTGGGGAAGCCCCAAATTCTGAAAATTTACCACTGTTTTTAAAAGCTCACTTTGGAAGTCACCTAATCCATTAGAACTGTAGGGGCCACTTGAGAGTACCCCAGCACAAGGTTTGGGGTTCCTCATGACAGGTACATCCTTGTATTTTTCTTTAATAACCTCAGCGTGCCCGAGGTATCTCTTGCCCATCCTGGGTCTTCAGTAAACAGATGAGTCCAACAGCTATGGAAGTGACTGAGAACTAGTCACTGGTTCACAAATGCACGTGGTATCTGGCCTGTGGAGAATAACACCTGGGAAGGAGTGGAAGAGAGCTGGGCCGGCAGGGTCTGCCTGCTGAATCCCTTGTAGCGCATCTTAAACAGAGGAGACCCAAACAGTGTAAGCGTCATTTGGTGACTTTAGGGTTTCCCAAAGTTTTTCTCTGGGGGACGGCAAGTTTGGGTTAGAGACAAGAAGATATTAACTAAAGTGATGGTATTCATTGTGCTCTAGAAGCAAGCTTCCATTTAATATCATCGCAGCGTAAATGTTGCCCCTGGATTCCATTCACAATGCAAAACATCAGGGTATACAACTCCCAGGAGGGCTTGTTTCCACTTAATGTACCCTGGGAGGGGGACTAGAAAACATTAAAGCAGTAGCTGGGAGCTTTAATGAAGTTAACCTGCGGAAACCAAGAGAGGTTTGCCCAAAGTGCACCTGAAAGCACTCTGATTATGGCATCAGCTTCAAAAGAAACTGTTCCCTGGTTTCTGAGCCCTGCTGCACTGAGAAATAGAATTACACCTTTATATTCGGGCTAATTTCACTGTCTTGCTGAGGGCTGAAAGCATTTAGATGCATTCAGAAGCATTCTGAAGATAAAGGAAGGGGCTGCTTCCCAAACCCCATCACAAGCCCAAGTGGACAGAAGGTGCTCAGAACCCTTCAGTTTGAAACAGGTCTTGATAATGTAAGTGTGGCATGATAAATGTCTTCCAGCTCAGAGAAAGATAAGCCCCTACTTTACTTGCTAAGATTGAACCAATTCAGGTTCTACAGGTTTATTTTAAGTGAGTGTATACATGTACACACACACACACACACACACACACACACACACACACACAGGCACCATGCATCATCCCCTCTCCTAACATGCACACACATCCTTTAGTTTTTAAATACTATTACCTCATTCTCCATTTCCTTTGGTTTTGTAATGCTTTGCGTTTATTTACTTCTCTTTTCCTCTTTGGTTGATCTCTCTCTCTCCCTGGCATTGCTTTCATTTCCTTTTGCATCTCTTCCTCTTAAGATTTTCGTTCTTCAATTTTACTTGTGGTTTTCTTTTTTGGTCACAGCTGCCCCCTAATGGTTTTCAAGATCATTACTGCTATGGCCTGAAGGAGAGGAAGAGAGAGGGGGAAAGAAAGAACCAGAGAAAGAAAGCTGAAGAAAAACATCAAAGTGTCTTTGCTTTTCACTTGGAAACTTTCCAGTTGCCTGCACCAATGGTCCACGGCAGAAGTGGCCAAGTGGGAGTTAGGTCTTGAGTCTTCATTAAGTATCTTTTTTCTTTTTTGCTATTCAAGCTTATTTTAAGATGTGCATATACAACTTATTTTTTTCTTTTGGAAATTTAGAAAAGAATAGAATCTAAGGGGGATTGCTTCTCTCTGTGTCTCTCTCTGAATGATTCTGTGGTCCCTACAGAAAACATGCTTTAAGCTCCCCTGTCAGCGTGCTCATCCGGACACTGAGGGTTGATTGGCAGCTCAGTAAACTGTGTAGGAGTAAATATGAAGGAGGAGAGTGAGAACTAATGACTGTGGTGGGTGTGAATTAACCCACCCTGGAGCACCCCTCAATAGCTAAAGGTCAGCTCCCTGGCTCCTGCCTTTCCGTCATGACTTTCATGCTCAAATTAGCAGCTCTTGCCATCATAATGTAACAATCACCTGACATGTAGATGGCTAATTAAGGTGCCATAAGTCACAGGTTACAAATCTGAAAACAGCAATACCAAGCCAAGAAAAAAAAATCCTTTACAAACCCATGAAGGTTCCCTAGGGTGTGCAGGCATGCCAATGAAGGAAGGGAAGCTGGGTCAAAGTTCCCAAGAAATTCGAATTTACTATGGGAAATTTCAGATCAAAATTCGTTTTGATGAATGATAAAAATTTTAGATTTTAACCTTAAAATCTCCAATTATACAACTGATACACGCTGCAAAATTCCAAGTGGAATTTTTTTTGAAAAGCCTTTTTCAGAAAAAAAAAACAATAACAAAAACAAACAAACAAAAAACTTTCCTCTGGAAGCCCTGTAAAAACACCTGACATACTGTTCCTTGTGGAGAACAGGTACTCAAGGCAAAGACTATGCTGCTGGGACAGCTCCATTGCACATCAGTGTATTGGGAGTAAATGATCATTAACTTCAGATCACTTAGGGTAAAGACAGAAGTAGGGAAAAGCTCTAGCTCAAATCCAAAGCCATGTAAGAAAGGGTAAACCAATACCTCACTGGATAGGTGCAGAAACTGGTTAGCATACTTTGAAAGGACAATCAGGCAGATATCTCTGACCTGACCTCAAGGTTTCTGCTGCCCTCTCCTGTTGGGGGTCTCCACAAACAGGAACCCAAAGAATCCTAGGAAGACTAATTGCTCATGAATATTCTGGAAAAGTCATCTAAAAGAGCAGGGGGGAAAAGCAGAGGACAACAGACAACAATGCAATGAACTTCTCTTCCCTAGCCAGAAAGACCCTTGTGTGTTCAAACCATGCCTTAGCAGCCAGAGCGTCCACTGTTGCTGGGGTTCCCTTCTTGATCAAGTGTAGACCCAGATTTAGAAGGGTGTAGATTTCCATGGGTTTCTATGTGAAATGTCCAGTTCATTTCTTTTGGTTATCAAAACCTGGCCTGTCCAACATGGCAGGCAACATGCATAACTAACTTATTTTTGCACAACTTAAATGTGATAGGCAATATGCACAACTTAAATTTAGATGAGTAGAATGAAATCCAACCTACAATCCAAGCACTTGGTCAAACTAACCACATTTCAAATGCTGAAAAGCATAGATTCTCCAAGAGTACAGGAAGATGCAATCGAAAATACTGCTCAAAAGCAAAGGGTTAGCTGGACCTTTATTTATTTATTTATTTATTTATTTATTTATTTATTTATTTATTTATTTATTTATTTATTTATTTATTGGGTGGGTCAAAGCTCCAAAAGTGTGTAGATTAATATAAAGCCGAGTAGAGGGAGCAATAAAGCTTCTTGCATTCTTTTTGCCAACAATTATGGTTACACACACACACACACACACACACACACACACACACAATTTGGAGTGATAGAGAGTCCAATACTAATGGAAATAGGCAAGGATTCTGGGAACCCTCCAAAGATGGTACCACATAGACACTACTAGGCAGTGATCAACTATGCTGGGAAAAGTATTATTATTTTTTTTCAAAGTGGTGGGGGGAGGGAGAGAGTACCCTATTGATCAGGACTCGGACTTCAGTGTCAAACGACAGAGAGGGTGAAAAATAAGGACCTATTATACTTTAACTGAAAGTTTGCTTCTGAGACAGATGTAGCTAAACATTAACGAGGGCAGGGTGGTAAATTACAGATGAAGATGCAATTATGCTTTCTATCTCTCCCTTTTCAGGGTGAGAGCTTGCGGACGTGAGGGCTCAGATAAGGGAAGCACCATGTGACAGGAGACATCTATTGAGAAAGCATGAAACTTCTGGAGCTTTTAGAGCTTGTGTTCTCTGGAGGCAAGACCTCAATGTCTGTCTTGCTTGCTTGCATACCTCCTGCATAGACATGCATCTGTGAGCATGTAACGAATAGAACAGAGTGAACACAGGCAGAAAGCCATACCTGGAGGAGCTCTTGGTAACAACCGATGGTGGAGTGGGGGGTGGGGGGGCTGAATCCAGCTCCACAAACCTTCTGCCCCAAGAGGTGAGCCTTTAGGTGTTTTCAACCAGGCTCTGATGCAAAAGGTCACAGGTAATGCCGGTGATCCAGCCATTCTTGTCCTTTAATGGATATGTTTCTTGGTGGTTTTCTCCGGAAACCTGAAACATTTACTCCCATTTGAAAAATATCCAGAGAGAAGCTATGATGGAATACTTGTCCAGACGTCCTTCAGTGAAAGAATTGTACTGAAGGCTGTGGGTAAATGTAATACATCAGAATTACTATGCAACTGGCCTGGGGGGGGGTGTCTTTGCATCATAAGCACCTAGCTTGGTGTGTATAAGTGTGTGTGTGTGTGTGTGTGTGTGTGTGTGTGTGTGTGTGTGTGTGTAAAATGATTCTCAGGCACCACTCAAAGAGACCTAAAGAACCTCAGCTGAAGGAGGTTGTGCCCTAGGACTTAGATTCTTAGCATGTCCCCTCCATAATTTTGATGTCCCCTCAAATTTGGGACTGTCTAAATGGGGAACATCCCAACCTTCCACTGAGGTGTGGTTGAAGAACAGCTTTCTCTTAGCATCATTAACAAATCTGTTTTATGTTCCTCCACGTCCTTCCTTGTCAAAGGAATGGAATGTAGGATGTGATTACCTATTATTATTTCACAATTAATGATAATGACATGAGACATCCTAGGTGTGTGAGTGATGTGGTTAGGAATCCACATTTCACAGGTTAGCTGTTTTCTGCCCAGTTCAGTAGCCCATTGTTTCTGGGTCTGATTCTGTTTTTTGTTTTTTTTTTAGAAGGCAGGCTTCCCCAAGGGTCAAGAATCTGGAATTTACACAATACAGTGAAGTATGGTACCTATCTGCTCACCACCCCTTGGTTAAAACCAAACCAACTCCCTCAGCTTCCAGTCTAGACAAAAACAAGGCTAGCAGGTCTGAGCCAGCCACAGTCTGAAGAATTTCCCTAAAGATCCCTTTTCCATGTGGCACATATGGGATTTCTTTTTCATTCCCACGAGTCCTTGGAAGTCCTGAGTTAAAGCAGTGGTCCCTGGGCCATTGCAGAGGTGTGCAAAGTGGACGGGAGGAGAACTAGCCTGTTCTGAATGCGCCCTCTGAGCTTTTGGCATAGGGCACAGCAAATGCCTGCTCTGCTCTTGGGCTCTGCAGGCATTATTTATTGAGTGCTGCCCCCTAGAGGGCTGCAAAAAGCACCGCTCCCTCAGGCCAGCTGCTGGAAAGGAGGCCTTCACTCCAGTGGACCATTGGAAAGCCTTGCAGGCAGTGTCAGAGGCTCCCAGGAAGCATATTAGCTTCCCCCTTAGGACACCTTTTAAATATGAAAAACCATAATGCTGAGAGCAGGATCCAGGAACAGAACACCAAAATTCACTATGCCTTTTCCCAGCAGCACAGAGCACCTTGGAGGTAGCCTGACAGGGCCCTCAGCCCTGAAAACCCCAAGGCCAGCTGTCTCCCGAGATGTCATTTGGGTAGCTTCCTAAGGAGCTCTGGTTCCCTTTTTCTCTCTTCTGTCTCCGTTGTGCCCTGCACCTAAACTCTGGCTATAGTGTTTCCAGAAGCAGACTTCGTCTAGGTTTGGCCTTTTCTACAGTGGTCTGGTGACAGGCCAGGATAGCAGTTGGGGAGGGAGGGCCACTGAATAACCCTTTCTGGTCAGGGACTGTGAAGGCAGATAGCATTATTTGTCCTTAGATTAGCATTTTTGACAATGGTATAAGCCTGGATCTGTGCTTGAAGGTCTGAAATCCAGCCCACCTTCATCAAATATTTGGGATTGGGAGTCATTCTTTACAATTGAACTTTAAACAGGAAAAAAAATGGAAATCAGGAGGCTTTTGTAATATGAATGTGCTCCTAAGCCTAGAAAGGAAGGAGGGAAAGAGGGAAAGGAGAATGAGGGGAATGAAAGGTAGTGTGTGTATGTGTGTGTGTGTGTGTGTGTGTGTGTGTGTGAGAGAGAGAGAGAGAGAGAGAGAGAGAGAGAGAGAGAGAGAGAGAACTCTGACACCTGCCTCTTAGGCATCTGAGATTAACAATGTGACACTCAGCCTGTGGAGTTCCACTGTGAAATCCCTCTATGGCTCATGGCTCAGCTCAACTAGTTGCAAATCACTTCTGATTCAATTTTGTTTTGGTTATCTCCGTGTAAATAACAGTTAAGTGGGAGTTACAGATTTTCCAAACACTGAAAGTGATAAACAAAGCTAA
Organism: Zapus hudsonius; assembly: GCA_004024765.1. NCBI lineage: Eukaryota > Metazoa > Chordata > Mammalia > Rodentia > Dipodidae > Zapus > Zapus hudsonius. Next base: position 84,110 of record PVHP010002461.1, read on the forward strand.
TGGCAAGTCCAGATAAGGAAGGAAACCACCCAGAAGAGTCCACAAGTTCAAGCCAAAAAGAAAACGGTAGATAGACGTGTGTGTCCCTTGTCACCCAAACTTTATTTTTCTTCTGCAGGCTGGCAGAAAAAGGATAAGCCAAGTGTTAGCGAGTCTTGATCACAGTAAAGTCAGAGGTGTCTATGTACCAGGGCGTCCACAAAGCCATCCTCAGAAACAAAGACGTCTTTCCCCAAATGTTAGCTTTCAGATTCTTTAAACAGTTTTCAAGCTTCCACTTTAAAATAGCTGGTATAATGCTGTTTTCTTCCTATCAGCGTTGTAACCACATTTCCTTGGGGGATAATGTGACCAGACGTGGTTATAGTAGCATTCCAAAGAAAAGCCTTCGTGTACCTGTACTTTGGAGGGGACTCTTGGGATGGGGCGGGGGTGGGGGAATTTAATTACCTGGAAAAAAAATTTTTTTCAAGGAATAAAACCTTCCCTCAGTCTTAGTTTAGTTATATGTTAAGGGCGCAGGGATCAGTGACTCCTTCCCCAGAGAGCAGAGGGGCCTGTTTGGGACCCAACAAAAATCATAGTAGTCAACGCAGGGAGAATTTGGGGTTCTATTCCGCCTGGGCTGACGCACGGACGCCTCTGCGAGCACTTGGCCTAGCTGCCGCCGGGCTCCCTGCCCCAAGCCCCGTCCGCCACCTCTCGCAACGCCATTGCGCGTGGCATTGTGTTGGCTTGTGCGCCTGCGGCATCCGAATCTCGGGATTGCAGGGGAGCCAGGGTTTCCCCGGGTTCCGTGGAGTTTCCCTACGGCAGGGGAGCAGCGGCCAAGGGCAGCGCGCCGGGGAGGTGCCAGGGGCGCCCCCAGCCTCATCGCGAGGCGCGCGGGGAGTGGGCTCGGGGCGGCGGGGCGCGACACGCCTGAACTTGGCTCGGGGCGCCCGCGGGGGCGCGGGGAAGCCACGGCCGGGGCCCCGCCCGAGCTGGGTGCCGCGGGCCCGGGCTGTGCGCCGCGCGCCTCCGCGGCAGCCGCTTTAATCGCGAACACAGAAGGGGCGGGCCCTGAGCCGGCGCGTAATCGGATCGCCCAGCCGCCGCTCTGACATCCACATGCTGCTCGGCCTGAAAAGGCCGGGGGGAGCGGGAGGGGAGGCAGAGGAGGCGAGCCAGGCGGCAGCCCGCAGCCCGCCCCCCGCACATCCTCGGACGCGCAGACGCTCGCCGGGCGCTGGGCGAGGTGGAGGTGAGGGCGGGCGCCGCGAACTCGGACAGGGGCTCGCCGCTCACTCGCGGCTGATCCCGGCCGCCGCACCCGCAGCCGCACCGGCGGCACCCGCCGCCTCCACCGCCGCGGCTTCTCGCCTCGCACTCCCCTCCGGAGGCTGGCCAAGCGGGTGTAGCCGCCGGGGAAGCCTCTCGCCGGGGGAACCCGACCGGGACCGGAGCGAGAACCGCCGCCTCCCACTCTGGCTGCGTGTCCAGCGGTCGGTGCCTCCGCCCGCGTGTGCGTCCCGGGTGCCCGGGGATGTGTGACAGTGTGCGCCTCTGAGATCACACAGCTGCCTAGGGGCTGTGTGATGCCCACGGCAAGTCTCGGCTTTGATTTTTATTATTACAATTTTTTAAGCTTGGCTTTCGGGAAATCCTCGTGATGTTGTAGGATAAAGGAAATGACACTTTGAGGAACTGGAGAGAACGTAGATGCGTTTTTGGTTTGGAAAGGAAACCGGTCCCCTCTTCTCGGCTGGTTTCAGGAGCTATCCTCGCAGTGAGGTGGGAATTCCAGCCCAGAATAAAGCCGGGCCGCCAGGACCCAGGAGGGAGACGCTGACCATTTAGAGACCTTTACAGAAGATACTGAAGGAAGAAAATAAGAGAGAGGAAAAACACAAAGACTTATAATTACACAAGAATCCTAGGAACCCAGCCCTGGAGTAAGCCTCTCTCTCTCCAAGATGGATATGTGTCATCTTACCTGGGTTTTCTTAGCTCTCTACTTTTCAGGACATGAAGTGAAAAGCCAACCAGGTAAGCCCCGCAAAGTTTTTTTTTCTATTAATTTAAACATGGTTTCTCCTTTAAAGGCTGTGGCTAGTGAAGGGAAGCCTTGAAGACCAACTCAGGAGAGGCACCCTCAATACTCAATAATTTAAAGAGAGATCTCAGGCGGCCCTCCCTACACCACCAGGGCTGCTAAACCCAACTTTTTTCTCCTGCTAGGGGTGTGTGTTTGTGTGTGTGTGTGTGTGTGTGTGTGTGTGTGTGTGTGTGTGTGTTGTAACAGAATTTGGCGGTGTTCAGATGTCACATATGGACTGAATCAAAGGTTTAAAAATACTACAAAGCCTTTGCATTACAGTTTTTGAGATTTTTTTTTCCTGTCTTGAAGCAGAACACATCTCCCTTGAGTTTCTCAGCCTAGCCAGAGAAATAGAAATCAGTTGCACCCCCTACACTTAGCTATGTTGAGCAATGTTAACTGAAGGGCTTGGGAAAAACAAGTCTAGTTTTGGTTTTCACATGCTGTGGATTCTTTGCAGAATGGGTGGATATGCCTCAAAATCCAGGGGCTGTGACTGGTGGAGCAAGTTGGCTTGTGGCAGAGAGGAGGCTTCTGCTGGGTGCAGCTGGAAGCCCAGGCGGTTAGTGGTCCTTGCTCTTGTCTGTTTCCATATGTTACTATCTCTGGGAGAGTATATCATAGGTTCCTTGAAAAATTGTTACTAATAAAACAAACTGCATGGCTCCCAAAGGCCTCTCACTCTTGTGAAGTGGCTAGAAACTTTTGAGTGGAATTTGTTCTCTACTACTGCCAAGAAGGGTGTGTGGACACAGGATGAAGAGATAAGCACCTTAAGGCCCAGTACAGTCTGCGGCTAGCTTGCGTGGAGAAAGGCAAGAGATATCTATCTCCCTGATGGGGGTCTGGGGTCTCAGGGAATTCTGTTCAGTGGGGCTACTCCTTCCTTTCGGAGCCCTCTCTCCTGGGTGAGCCCTCTGCTAAGGTAGTGTCTGGAATCTGACAAAACTTAGCAGCTGCTACAGGTGACTGAAGATGGGAAACCATCCTCGGAGGAAATAGGAGGCGAGGAGCAGAAAAATCCGTCCTGAAACACACTTGGAGGGTGACAGCCGCAGTGGTGGGCTCAGTCCCTGCAGTCATCCAGGCTTGCCCAGGCAGAGGCCAGTGGGTCCTGGGGAGGAAGCTTTGCGCATGCAGTGCTGGTTCTTTCCCCTTCCCCAATACACACCGCAGCCACTTTAAGCGGGGAGGGTAAGGGCAATCTAGGGTTTGGTTCTGGTTTTTGAGTGGAAGATCAAGGAAAGCCTTTGCCACCGAATTCAAATCGTCATCAGAGCTATGGGTGCAGGTCTATCTCGGGGAGATTTTTCTGGACTTCCCTTTGCTTCCTGCCTTAATTCTAAACTCCCACCTTGAAGCGGAATTCAATTACCTCCCATGGATCTGAATGCTGCGTAAATTATGTATGTTTGTGTGGTTTGCTGTGTGTGCGTGGGCGCGCGCGCGCGCCGCGAGAATGCCCACGGTGCATGCTGTATTCTGGCGCGGACTCCGGTAGGCCCGGGCGTGCGAGTGCGCGCACACCGGCCGGCACACCGCACACCCTGGAACATCCTCGAGCAACTTAAGGTTCCGTGAGCAGTGCGGAGCGGGAGGGGTTGTGGAGACTCGGGGACCGTCTACTCTCCCAGCTGTTCGCACATCTGTCCCCGAGCGCTGCGTGGAGCGCGTGTGCGACACCCGCTCGGACCCACTCCCGCGCTGCCACCTGCCTCCGCGCTCTCCGCAGAGCCCCCTCCCATCCGAACCTCTGGTCGCGCTGCGTCACTGCCGGAGAAGCTCAAAGGCTCGGAGTGCGAGGCAAGTCGCCCACTCTGTGTGAGGCAGCGGGCAGCTTCAAACCCGGGGTGGGACCTGCCCAGAGCTGTGATTCTCCGGCTACACCAAAAGGCGATCGCCAGCCACGACTTGGAGGCGTTCCGCCAGAGCAACCGACTGGCACCAGGATAGCTGGCCCGGGTGGCAAAGGGCGAGGCCAAGCTAGACCTGTGACTCACCCAGTGTGCGCCCGCCTGGAGGTGGGCTGGCCCGGGCACCACCACGGCGATTCCGAGAAGGAATCGGGAAAGAGGGCGGAAGGTTCGCGTGGGGAGCAACTGAGCACATACCGGGACAGGGCACAGCTCGCGACCCTGAGGGTCCGCGGCTCGCTGGGAGGCCGCGTGGGCGCCGCACACCAGCCCCCACCCCAGCTCCACCACAACGCCCTGCGGGATCGCTGCGTGGTCCCGCTCTCCCCCTCGGGTCTCCCCCTTGCCCGGGCTCTGGTCCTTGGGGCGCTGCGGCTAGCCTGGCTCTAAGCGCCCCCTCCTGTCCCCGCGCTCCCTGCGCCGCAGGCTAGCCGCAGCCCCCGGAGAGCTGGCTGTGAAGGGCCGGGAGCTAGCCGGGCTGAGTGGCAGGAAGCCGGGGTGCGACGGGGATGGCTGAGCGGAGGGCCGGAGAGCCGCAGGGATGCGCGCACTCGCCCGGCCCGCCGCTCCGGCCCCGCGCCCGGGCAGGTGGAGAGCTCGGCGCTCGAGCATCCATCCACGTGGCGAAGGCGAAGGCGCGGGGCCCTTGGGCTCCCCTCCCCGCCCCCCAGCGCCGGCTCTAACGCCGCATCGATTTGTTTGGGCGACGCAGCAGAAACAGAGCTGAGCAATCCATAAACATTCTATTAGGCAAAAATATTCCCAGAGAAAGCCAAAGCCAGGGCAAAGCGTCCGCGAAGTTGGCCGCCACGGACTCCTCCAAGCTCGGCTTGTCCCCTCCTCCACCTCCAGACCAAGGACCTCCCCCCCCCCCAGATGCCTGCGGCATTTCCCGATGCCCAAGGCCAGAAAGTTCGGTGGAAGCTGAGGCTCGGTTCGCGGGCAGCCGCTGCGGTAGTGCGCGGACCGCGCCCCCTCCCCCGCGTCCCCGCAGCCTGCTTTTCGCGTGTCCACGGGAGAAAGAGAAATACCGTTTTCTCGGCCGATGCTTCATTTCACTGATTGATTTCTTTTTAATATCAACACAAGTTAACAGAGGCCAGAAGCAGTGTGATTAAAGGGCTGCCCCCACCTTTCGCCTCCGGTTGTCTGCTCCCCAAAGCCATTCCCACCAGGTCCCTGCGTGCCCGGGATGGTGGGGGAGGGCACCCGTAGAGCTAGTGTCATGAGGTGGACTTGGACGTTGGAGGGGGTGGGAGAGGGAATCTCCTGGAGCTTAGGGATCAGGAATCAGCTTGCAGACCAAGCTTAGCGGATCCCCCTGGTCCGAGGTACAGCTTCTGGGGGGGGCATGCCTTCTGCAAAAATTGGGGCTCTACACCCCGTTTTATTGGCACGTGTTCTGCTGGTGCTCTCCCTCCACCTCTGCGCCTTTCAGATTCTCACTGAGAGGAGAGCCCCCTGGCGCTAGCCATTCCCCAGCAGCGCTGGGCCTGGAAGCTCTCCTTTGCAAGAGTTAATTATGATCCGCTGGTGGGATGGGGGGGTAAAAAGAGGGGGTGCTCAGGAGATTATGGGTCCTGGCAGTGGGTTCTTCATAAGGTGGCAACTGCCAGGTTAAGCCCTCCCCCTACCTCCAGATACACTGCTTGGAGCCAAAAAAAAGAAAGAAAGAAAGAAAGAAAGAAAGAAAGAAAGAAAGAAAGAAAGAAAG
>PVHP010002462.1:0-17799 GCA_004024765.1 Zapus hudsonius
AATCTTGACTCAATGCTAACTCTCCTGGATGCACTCAACCCTCCTCTGTAAAGTGAGCAGTATCATAGCACCATCTGTGATGCCGGTAAGGGAGGTGAGACATTATTAAACAAAGCACAGGAAACACAGGAAGTTACCAGAAAACAGCAACCCAAAGAGAGGAATGCCACCTCACTATGAGGCGGGTGGTCTTCCTTCACTGAGAACGAAGGCTCACTAAAAATGCCTTGTTGGGCTGGAGAGATGGCTTAGCAGTAAGGCACTTACCTGCTAAGCCTAAGGACCCGAGTTCAATTCCCCAGTACCCACATAAAGCCAGCAACGCAAGGTGACGCATGCGTCTGGAGTTCATTTGTAGTGGCTGGAGGCCCTGTTGTGCCCATTCTCTATCTGCTTCTTTCTCTCTCTCATACATTCTCAACTAAATATTTTTTTTAAATGGAGAAGCCATACAAAGCCACTCGTGACAACTCCTGTATTAACAACTCAGCCGGCATTTTGGCTGTAAGCTCTTCCTGTGTGCTGTGTGCACAGGCACTAGATGCTCTGCCCTTGGGCTCTTGACATACTTCTACCCAGCAGAGCCTCTCCCAGCCTGGAGGGGCAAAGCTACTACTGCTGCTTCCACTTCCCAGATGAGAAAACGGAGGCTCAGTCAGGACTGGCACAAAGCCACCAGCTAGTAGGTGCAGAGCCAGGTTGTGAAGTTTACAGTCTTAAAACTACTTCACGTGCTGTAACCTTCAACAGGCAGGGTATTTCTATTTCCTCAACTGTATGACAAGGGTTCCTTCACCATGCGTGTCAAGTGTGAAGCTTCTAGAATGGTTACAAGAGATTAGCTATTGCTAAGAGCTAGTAAGGAACAAAACTCTAGCCCAGGCTGATCTGGAATTCACTATGTAGTCTGAGTGGCCTTGAACTCATGGCGATCCTAGATGCTCGGCTAGGAATAGCTTTTATCACTGGGGTATAAATAAGCCTCTGACCCCCCCCCCAGGCTAAAAGCTTAGACTGGGCTTCCAGGGAGAGCTCTGGTCCACCCGGGGAGTAAGAGGAGGATAAACTTGAAACAAATGTTTTCCCGAAGCACAAGGACTTCTGGCTCTGGAAGGAAATCCCAGTGATGACAGCAGCCCCCACAGGAGAACTCATGGGGGAGTTGGGGTGATATGAACCACTCATCTTGTAACTTATGACCAGAGCTGGCAGCAGGTTTAGTACCTTCTGCCCAGCTGGTCAAGTGCCACGTTGCTGAGGGAAGAGAGAGCCTCTGGGCAAAGGAAATGCCCGGGAGATAAAATGCCGGGGAGCAAAAGGGTCCCTCCTGCAACATCCCAGCCCACCATGAGCTCTCACGCTAGTCCTCTTAGTGGCATGCTGAGATCAGGACCAGTATCAGCCAGCTTCCAGAATCCTGTGTCCCAGAGAAGGCAGAGGCATGGTATGGGAAGAAAACTGGCAATGATCTGTGGGAATCTAAAAATGAAAAGGCTGCCATATCCTGTGGTGCAAGTTGTTTTCTGCACAACACCACCCAGCTGAGGGATGAGTGGGGCTCCTAGAGCCTTGTTAAAAGGAAGAGGCACACCTCTACTTGGTATGAAAAGACCCTGTGCACTAACGGTGACCCTGAGGGGGATACAACACAGACAAGCACACATAGTACTTCCCAAATGCAGAGATTCTAGGTTAAGAAACACCCCCAAACTATCAGGGCTGGAGAGATGGCTCAGTGGTTAAGGCACTTGCTTGCAAAGCCTAACGACCAGGGTTTGATTTCCTCAGTACCCATGTAAAGCCAGTTGCACAGTGGTGCATGCATCTGGAATTCGTTTGCAGTGGGTAGAAGCCCTGGCTTTCCCGTACTCTCTCTCTTCCTCTGGATCTCTCTGCTTGCAAATCAAAGACAGACAGAAAGAGAGACAAAGAGACAGAAAGAGAGAGGAGAGAGAAAGAGAGGGAGAGGGGAAGGGGCCCAAAGTATTAAACAACTTTTATAGTCAAGTCACACTGAAAATGCCTGTGCAGTTTCTCTGTGCAGTTGTTCTGGGACACCATACTCTACTTGGACCCCTGCCCAGCTCTAAGATTAGCACCCAGCAGCTCACCTTGGTTAAGTAAGAAGCATAACCATACGATCACCAAGAACAGCAGCAGACCCACAGGCAAGCAGAACCAGAAAACCAGGAAAGAAAGTGTGAGGTCGTTCACCAGCGGCACCAGAGGGTACTTCATGGTACTCGTGTGCCCAAGAGGGCTGCCTGCGCTGAGCAGGCTGGGGATGTGGCAGCCGGGCCAACACTGCTCTCAGCCCAGTTGTGACTGAGCAGTGACTGTGATGTAACAAGGAAGTCAGTGTCCTCAGGCAGAGCCTAGCCTGCAGGGGAAGAAGCTGAGGGACAGCTAGCAGGGAGACCCTTGGGCTGAATGAAGACCCAGTTCTGCAAAGGCCGATCAGAGTCTGACTCAGCCAAGCAGCTACTGGGCCCATGTGACAGCCTCTCTGATCCTCTTCTTAGAAAATGGAAGTAATTCTCAAAGCTAGAGAAATGGGAGCTGCGACAAAAGTCACCCTGGATTGATATTCACATAATTCAGGGTTACAGGTATTGCCAGGAACCAGCTAGGTTCCTGGGACCTGCCTTCCAGCATCCCGTGCACACATCCACACTTCCATGCTTGTGGGAGCTCAGTGCTCAAAAGCTGGGTGGCTCTACAACAGCCACACAGGGAATGCAAGACCAGTATTGCCAGACTGCCACCTTCTTCTCCAAGACAGCCGTCTAAAAACTTCCTCACACAGTGAGCCCTGACTAAAATGATTAGCTTAGGACCTTCTGCACTTAATCGGCTTTCCCATGAATAAAGCTTGTCCCTTTATTCACTAAGTGGACAGGACACCCACAAATGCCATTCTTATCTTTTCCCATCTGGCCTGTCATCTATTCATTAATGGAGTATTTGGTAACCTCACACCTGTGACAGGAAGACAACTCTGGGCCTCCCAAGTCCACCAGGACCTTAGCTGGAGGGAAGGACTATGACAAGGCTGGAAGTTAGGGGTGAGGGATGCAGCCCTCTTCAAGAGGATCTTTAGCCTATCTGCCTGTCCTACCAGCAGGTGGCTGGGGCTGGGAGTTACTGATGAAGCAAGTTAATTCCTAACTCACTGGCTTGCCTTCATCCACTCACTCTGCATTGCTGGGGATTAAAACTCCAATTCCATACAAGTCTAGAGTGATGTAGAGAGAGGCTCAGAGACCATGGCATCTTGTGGTTGAAGAGCACAGGGTAGACAGGCTGGGAACAACTGCGAGTGGGTGGCAGAGCTTGGGGGTGACATGGGGCAGATGGGAAGACACCAGTCACAGGAGACAAAGAGCAGGGGAAAGAGAAGTGGGGCTTGGAGACCTGGTGGCTTACAGGGTGTCTTGGCCCTGCCATGGGATGGATCCACAGACAAGGGCTGGGTGAATGGATAGTCAAGTGTGCATCCAAGAGCAGGACTCACGTAGAATGTGCCCTATACAGGTTCAGGTCAAGGCCAGGGGGAAGGTGGTCAGGGCTGGGATTTCAAGGTGCTGGGTCAGGATTTGAGTCAGAGATCTCAGCAGCAGAGGTGGGTAAAACTTGAACACAATTTTGGCTATGAAACTTTCCCACACACCAAAATGGGGCCACTGTGCAGTCACCTCCCCTGGCCACCAAACCCACCTGGAGGTCCTCTGGCTGAGAGCACAGTACAGGAAGGAGCTCCGGGTCCCTGGCAATTTGAGGGGCAGCACACAAGCAGCTAGTGGAGTCTGGGTAGGGCTGGAAGGGCAGCTTGGTGCACAGACATGCACCTTAACAGCTTGCTTCTTGAGTGCCATATATTACGTAATCTGGCCCTGTGGAACCTTCTGTAGCCAAACTTAAGTAAAGCGGGGCCTTGGGACAAAGAGTAACCTCTGTGTTCCCTTTTGGAACTGCCCAGCTCTGCTAGAGTCCACATTCTCTGCAGGTAGAAAATCCCAGGGCTCAGAGCCACATCCCAGCCCAACTCCCAGCCACCGTCAGTAGAGTCTTAATATTTGTGAGCATTTCATGAAACTATAAAACCAGGGTAAAAAAATCAGATCCGGGGCTGGAGAGATGGCTCAGTGGTTAAGGCACTTGCCTCCAGTGTCCAAGGCCCCCGGTTCAATTCCCCAGGTCCCATATAAGCCAGACCCACAAGGTGGTGGCCCTGGATATCTATCTCTCTCTCTCTCTCTCTCTCTCTCTCTCTCTCTCTCTCTCTCTCCCCCTCTCTCTCTCTGTATCACTCTGCTTGAAAATGAATAAATATTTTTAAAAAAAATTTTTTTTAAAATCAGATCCGAATCATTCAGGGTAAACAGCAAGCAGAAAATACTGGAAAGTATGAACTAAGTGTACCAACGCAGGTATCAGACACCCAGCCTATAACCAAAAGCACACACAAATTTATTAGATAAGAATCTCCTTAAAATTTAATTGACTAAATGTATTACATTCAGTATTCCATGGGTTTCTGCGGACAAAGGATCGGCATAAAGACGAACCACCTCTGGCCTTTCTTCCCTACTGATGCAAGCCAAACAGGCAGCGAGGGACACAGGTGAACCTTCATATTTACATTTTGTCTTTACAGTTCAGTGGCAGAAATATTTACAGAAAATACAATAGGAAAAAGATCATGTCTTGGCAATATACCGAAATTCATACAAATTGTGTATATGGTTTCAAGCAAATTATGATACTGCTTAGTTTTTAGCTACAACTGCCAAGCCCTTCAGAGGGGAAAGTTATCTTAGATGGTCACTGCATGAGACAAGGACTTGGGAACTTGATTTGCTTCAACAAGTAAGTCTTGGGCGCCTACTATATGCAAGGCACTGTGGAATCCCATATTACACCTTTCCCTTGACATTAAACAGGAGCATGTGACAAGCACGGCGGATATTCTGGGAGAACCCTACAGTGTGTGATTCTGCTAGCAGTGAGACCACAGTGACGCTCACTGTCCAGAGAGACCCTTCCAATCCAGCCCCTCAGGAGAAGTGCTATCAGTGAATGAAGTGAAATAAACACACTGGCTGACTCCAATGACCACAGGTTCTGGGCCTTCACTGCTCAGGAAGAACTGTTGTCAGAAGAATGGTTGTTACCATCCTCCGCGACACAGTTTTGTCCAGGGCTCTCACTGCGAGGGAGGCCCCAATTCTAAACAGAACACCAACTCCTGAAGACTCCTCTGTAGGAAGTCTCAAGAGCCTGACAATTCCCCAGTACACATAGGAAATAACCAATCATTTAAGAAGGTCACCCATATTGCCTGCGGGCCACAGGCAGACAGGCAGGACCCATTGTAGATGCTTTGTTTATGATTATTCTAACAGAAAGCAGCTGCCCTGAAACAGAGGAGCTGAAAGAAGAAATTGCTCACAAATATGCATGGCATACATGTGTATATGGCTGGGGAGGAACAGGAGAGGGTCTTAGGAGGAAGCCCTGGACAAAAGGGAGAGATGGCTGAATGCAGAAAGGATTATAGAGGTAAGGGTCCACTTTGCCAGAGGAGGAAAGCCCCTTCCAGTGAACAGGACCCTCACTTGCCTATCTCTTGGGAAATGCTTTCCTCTTCCTGGAACACCAGTTCTCCAAACCCTGGGGCATCTGACACATGGAGTAACTGAACTGTACAAGCCACAGTCAAGTGGTCCAGGCTCTCCCCCACCCCCAGTATGGGCCAGTGATGGCAAATTCCAGTGAGCTAATAAAGATTACTGTTAGATACTAAAAATGTTCTTCTGACATCCTTCTACTCAAAGTGATTTTAATACAGGCAAGAGAGTGAACTCGGTGAAGAGGATTCCAGCCCACACTGGAAGGCCCAAAGGTTCTCAATACACTCCGTTGGGCAGGTGGAGTGGCAAGCAGAGGGAATCAGCACCTGGCGAAGATGTACATTCCATCTTCTGCTGGCTGTGCACATTAGGCTCCACATTCTCAGGGGCTGTGTACCTCACCTGACCTGGAGGAATGACCATGTGCCCCAGATCTCAACTGCATTCATCATGGTTACCACCTTACTAAAATCATTAGAATCACAGAGTTATCAGAAATTAAGAGGCAACCAAAAGGTTCAGCAAGCTCATTTCAGACACACCACATACTCCCTGCCCCCTTTTCTAACATTCATTTTAACTATGCCCAAAGCAAGACCTACACCAAGGAAACACACCTCCACCAGTTACTTGTAACCTCTGGAATTGTAAACTACACATTGGTTTAGACTTCTGGGCCTTCTTCACAAGAACAAGAACCCATTTCTCTCCTGATGTGTCAATCTGGAGCTTCCTTAAAAGTTGTTCAAATTCACCTTTCCTTGCTGCATTACTAATTGCTAACATACAACTCCCATCTTGTCATCACCTGGAAACATTAACTGGCCAGCTCCAAAGGAAATCAATGATTAACCACTATTATGTCCTGAAACTGGTCATAGGAGGAGGAGAGGAGCAAGGACAAGGAAGACGAGGGGAGTGTCTGTACCTGAGCTGAAAACAAACATGAAAACAGGCGGTAGCAAACAAGACCAAGAGCTGCTATGCCCATGTTTCTTGCTTAGAGATGGCAAAATACATACTTCTGGAATGAAGGTATCTGCAGAGGGAGTTAGGTCCAACACAACCCTTGACCCTCTCAGAACTACCAAAACATCAAAGCAAAGAGACCAGTTTATCCCTAGCTCACAGAACCTAGTGACATGAGAGGGCGACATGGGTAACACCCACTCAATTCTGATCACTCCTCTGTGGACTTCACATGTCACTAAGACAATGGAATCCCACTAAAGGGGAAAGCACATGAAGACAGCAGTGATGTATACTGAGCACTGTAACAACTGTCCTTGTAAAACAGTCTGGGTCAGCCACTTCCTAAACATTGTTCCTGGCAGAAAAGTAGCAGTGAGGTAACAGAAACGTTTCCGAAGCCCTACAGGGATTTGTCATGCCTTCAGCTGGCTAAGGCCAGAAAGCTTAAAGCAACCACCCAAAGCAGTGGTTGCTGGCATCTATCAACTGTGATGCAGCCCAGGTGTTCTCTGAAAGCACTGATGAGTAGTGTGGAAAGGCTACTTCCTGAAACACAAACGAGGATCCTTCATCTACTAAAGTTTGTTGCTTGGTCCTGACAGAAGAATTTATGGATGAAACCAAATAATTTCTAACCTTTTTGTTCTTAGTATGTAATCAAGGAATAATAAATGTTTCAGCTATCAATGTGTCACCAATCTGGGTAATAGTGAAGAGTGGAGACATGACCAGTGATGGACATTTTTAACCGTATTATAGTTCATTATTAGCAAGCCCATTAGATAAGAAGGTTATGCCTCCATTCAGATGTTTATTCAGAAGCCGAGGCCTTCAGACAGACCTGCAGTGATGAGAATGACAATGTGTTTAAATATGGAGAGGAAATATGAAATATTTTAGTATCAGACTCATCTGAGCAAAACTCATTTATGCTCTTTCCTTTTGTCAGTGACAGCAGGGTGACAAATGGATCAGCATGGAAGCAGAAAGCTGAGACTTCTTTCCTTCTCCTCCATGCTGTCGACGCAAACCTTCAATGTCCTGGAAGATTCTGAGACAGATTTTAATTCTGAATCTGACTTCCTAAAAAGTGAGGTATAAAACTATCTTCAGCATCTAATTTGCAAATGTGTCGATACTACCAATGCATGTGTTTAACTGAGATGCATGAAAAAGCCTTTCTCCTCAAAAGGCTTGTATTGAACATTTAAAATTGTCACATTTTAAAATAAAGTTTATGGCTAAAATGTTTATCGTCATTACCAGCAGGACTAGGATTGTGTCTGGGAGCCCATTTCACTAGGAAGCTGAAAGTCTTCTACCCAATGGGCTTACAGTGTGTTTCTTCTATTCTGGTGATTATAAACAGTAAGCTCCTGGGGAGTGACTTGTTTTTATTTTACAGTGATCCCCATCACACGGTCTTACTTTGATATTATATAGTCCCCACACTGGAGTTCAGTTGTCCCAGACAGTGCTCTAAGAACCACAGCTCTTGAGTCCAACCTCCTGGAAGAGTGCAGTATAAAACTCTGGCTCCAGCTGCTTATTCCGGTACTTGTTGACAATGTCTGTGATTTTCTGTTTCCGGCGGACATGTGGTGGACTGTAGGAATCACTCTCCAGTCTCTTTCTTCTACAAATATTTATTACAGTCTGCCTCACCAGAAAGCCTTAAAAACAGAAGGTTAAAAAATTATCAGTAACCAGTCAGGTGTCATGATGTTCAGTGTTCTCTGGATACTCAAATTATTTCTTTCCATTTGCACAACTCCCATCCCAGGGATAGATATACCACTAAGGCAAAACAGGAAGAAGAAAGACACTAATCGGAAAACCAGAATCAAAACCTGTTCTGGGAGCTGGGGATGGCTTAGAGGTTAAAAGCCCACTGCTGATAGGCTGAATTTCCCAGCCATCCATGTAAAGTCAGATGGGCATTTATTTGCAGCAAGAGACTCTGGTGTGCCACACACCCATACAAACACACACAAATAATTTTTTTTTTTTTTTTTGGTTTTTCGAGGTAGGGTCTTGCTCTGGTCCAGGCTGACCTGGAATTCACTATGTAGTCTCACGGTGGCCTCGAACTCACGGTGATTCTCCTACCTCTGCCTCCCGAGTGCTGGGATTAAAGGCATGCACCACCACGCCTGGCACAAATAATTTTTTTTTTTTTTTTTTTTGCTGTCCAAGAGGCCTTCTCCATTTTATTTCTTTGAGAAAAGAAAATGAAAAGTCTTTTTTTCACATATGGTAGATATATTTATATATATATATTTATATATAATTTATTTTGTGATTGGACATCTCAAAGCTGAGTCTGTTCGTATATTTTCTTTCTTTCTACTAATGCCTTCTCCCAGCCCCTGTGGCCCAGGCCCGGTTAGTGGATTACCAGGGTGGCCTCCCATCCAGCTCAGAAAGCTGGGGAGGACTACCCAGAAGTGGCTGTGCAAAGGGCTGGAGGCCATGAAAGGGCACTCCTGGTTTTGTGGGGGATGCACAGCTCATTACACAGTCACCAGTCATGGAAGGAGGCTGGTAAGGTATTTAGGGACTTGCTCACAGTAGTTGCCAGCTCTCTCTATTCTACCCCAAATTCAATCTTGGAGTATGGAAGAGAGAGCAAAAGAGAAATACAAGGACTGAGGGCCAAGCCTCCTCTGATCGTTATTGCTGGTGAATTGGAAATTTCTTTCTTAGAAGGGAAATTATAATTTCCCTTCCTGTCTTGGGGAGATAGGCTCTGATAGTGACCCCAGTGAAGGAAGAGTATTAACTGTCCCAAGCCATACTGATGGCCACACCAAGTCTCCCTGGGCAAATGCACAAATAATTTTTTTATAATCCTGTTCTAACAACCCCCCCCCTTTTTTTTTTTGCACTGGATTATAAGAAGCTATCTTCCTTCTCTGACCCTAGGAGTTAGTGAAGCCCCATTTGTATGTATTAGATTAAAAGGTTTAAAACAGACCAAAATACATCCTCCTTTTTACAAGGACAACAGAATTTTCTACATATGGAACTACTAAGTAATAACACCATTTCCATATTTTTACTTCTTTTTGGTTTATAAAAGTGTTAAAGAAATAAGGAACTATAACCCATAAGCACATGTGAAGACTTTACCAAGTGCTCGTCGGCTGACTATCATCCCGTCCACAAGAGGAATAACCATGTTAAATTTTCCAGTGGCTCCTTGGATTTTTATCCGGAATAATCCAGTGTTTAAGGGATGAATGAAGATAACTGGAACTTCTTTTTCAAGAGTGTTAGATCTTAGGGAAAAAAAAATCTTTTTAGCTCAGACACACAGGAATTGAAGTTTCTGCTATGCAGTTTAAGAATACATTCCAAGGGGACCTGTCACCTACAAGGTTGAAGCAGACCCAATGGGCCAGTCTTGCTCAGAATCCTCTTCCTGGGAACCCAGGTTGCTGCTGCCTGTAACCCTTTGCCTACTAGCATCAGGCTTTTTAAGTTAGCAAGAAGAGGCTGAAAAAAAATATGCTAAAAAACCACTAGGAATTTTGGGTAGAAAAGCTAGGTGATTTATTGTAGGCAGAAGTATGGCTATTAGAATGTTGAGGCTGAACCCAAAGTAGAAGCAGGAATGGTTTTAAGCCCAGTGTGGAAATTCCAGATATAATTTTTTCCCCAAGTCTGTGGGGCTGAGGAAAAGGGGGTAATAGGGAAGGCATTAATGAAGAGGTACAGAATTTCAGTTACAAAGAATGAGTAGGTCCTGGAGATCAACTGTTCAGCATGCAGGTTAAAGTTAGCAATGCTGTATCATATACTTAAAATTTTGGGAAGATGGCAGATCTTATGTTAAACATTCTTAATCATGAAATAATAATGATGATAAAGTTTGTGGGAGACAAGTTTTGGTGATACAGATATGTTTATGGCACAATCCGTGATGGTTTCATATATATATATATATCCAAACTTCCCAGAGTAGACACACCAAATGTGTACAACTTTCTGTATGACAAACATACGTCAATAAAGTAGACTTTTTCACCCACCATGACTCAGGGAACTGAGCGGAAAAGGGGGCAGGAAGATTGTAAGAGCCATGGTGGGGAAGAACTCCCAGAGACATCGCCCCCCTCAGTAACATCACACTAAGGCAGGTGGAATCCGCTGACTCCTAGGATATCCATAATCCCCTACCCTATGGACTGATCCAGACTGCCCACAGAGGAGGATATCCAGCTGAGTGGGGATAGGGAAGAGGGGCATTGGGGAAATGGGGATAACAACTCATTATTCATTCAATTTATCTCATTATGGATAATAAAAAAACTAAAAAAAATAAAGTAGACTTTTAATTTGTTATTTTATTCTTTTCTGAGATGAGGATCTCACTATGTAGCCCAAACTTGCCATCCTTCTGCCTCAACCTCCCAAGTGCTGATATTACATGCATGAGCCACCACACCTTGCAATAAAGTGGTTTAAAAAAATCCCCTTTTAAAAGCCTTGTAACTTATACGCAAAGTTCTTTATTTGTATTATTTTTTAAATATTTTATTTATTCATTTTCAAGCAAAGAAAGAGAGAGAGAGAGAGAGAGAGAGAGAGAGAGAGAGAGAGAGAGAGAGCGCACCAGGGCCACCACCTTGTAGGTCTGGCTTATGTGGGTCCTGGGGAATTGAACCGGGGGCCTTAGGCACTGGAGGCAAGTGCCTTAACCACTGAGCCATCTCTCCAGCTATTTTTATTTTTTGTGTCCAAGCTTTTTGCTTCATTGTAACTCTTTATTCCTTTATTAAGCAATAAATAACCTTATAATTTATATACAAAGTTCTTTGTTTTTATTTTTTTCCTCCAAACTTTCTGTTTAATTATAAGTCTTTATTTCTTTATTAAGCTGCAATCAACAGATTAAAAAATAGACATGATAAACTTCAAGCCAATAAAATGAAGGTACCTCAGAGAAGTGCTACTGTTTGCAGTCGTTTCCACACCGGTACTGATTTCTGTCAGTAGGTCTGAGAGGGGAAAGTTTTCTAGAAGAAAATAACAGTAATACAGTTACAACCATCTTATAATCTCCAAAACAAATAGGAAATCTAATTGCCTAACCTTGTTGCATAGTAGACTGTGCAATACTAAAATATATGATCCTACTGATTCCCCAAATTAAAAAAAATTATCTGTCATGACATATTTTTAGCTAAGTTCATCTATCACAGAGAACACGATCTGTGGCCCATGGGGGATTGGTAAGAAAGCAGCTGCAACACTTCCCTAATAATTGACCTGAATAAGATTCTAGGCTAAGCATGTACTTATTTTTGTTGTTGCATATATATGTGTGCATGTATGCTCGCATGTGTGTGAGGATGTACATGTGAGTACAGGTCAAAGGTCAATGTCTGATATGATAGAGGTATCTTCCTCTATCATTGTCTACCTTATTTTCAAACGGGGTCTCTTCAGCTGAAGCTCACTGATATGACTAGACTAGCTATCTAACAAGCCCCAAGGGATCCCATTTCTATTTCACTGTGCTGGGATTATAGACATACACCATGCCTTTTGGCTAAGATCAAGTGTATAGGCACATACCACTATGCCTGACATTTTATATAGGCACTGGGGAGTCTAACTCAGGTTCTCATGTTGATGCAGCAAGCACCTTACTGACTGAGCCATCTCTCTAGCTCCTTCACTCCCTCCTTTTTTTTTTTTTTTGGTCTTTTCAAGGTAGAGTTTTCACTTTAGCCCAGGCTGACCTGGAAATCACTCTGAAGTCCCAGGCTGGCCTCAAACTCACAGCAATCCTCCCATCTCTGCCTCCCGAGTGCTGGAATTAAAGGCATGTGCCACCACATATGATTTCTTTCACCTTCTTTAAAATATGTGTGTACAGCCGGGCGTGGTGGTGCAGGCCTTTAATCCCAACACTCAAGAGGCAGAGGCAGGAGGATCACTGTGAGTCTAGGCTAGCCTGGGACTACAGAATGCGTTCCAGGTCAACCTGGGCTAGAGTGAGACCCTATCTCGAAAAAAAAAAAAAAGTGTGTGTATCTGTGTACATCACTGTGTACTTTCCTGCCTGAGCAATCCTCTCAGCTTTAGGCATACACTTCTAATGCTCTTATGTCACTTATATAAAAATTTAAGAAGTTTGTCCATGGCAGAGGTTTCCCCCCTTATTTAATTTGGCATGTGTGTGTGCACATGTGCGTGCAACCAAGGCCTCTTGCTATGACAAATGAACACCAGACACTTGCACCACTTTTGCATCTGGTTTACATTGATGGCTTTGGACTTGAACCCAGGCTGGCCAACTTTGCAAGTAAGCGCCTTTAACTGCCGAGTCATCTTCCCATGACAAATGGCAGAACTTTTAAGGACAAATTGACCTTATTATATTAAAAGAAGATAATATGTTCACATGTAGTATGAGTGAAGTGCTTGCCCTTCCCCTCTCCAGAGACCCTGGGATGACTAGAACTGTGATCCAACCAGAGCAGTTACAAGCTTCTGACCTAGCACTCTAAATCTTCACAAAGATCCCCACTGAACAGACTTCATGAAAGTGAGTGGTGAGGCTGGGGTACAAACTAAGATTTGTGAACCCCAATCCCTACTGTTGTTTTTTTAACATTTTATTGATAGCTTCTGTAATTATATACCATAAACCATTAGGATTCCCTCCCCACCCTCCCTCATATCTTCTCCCCCTCTCAATTAGTCTCTGTTTTGTTTCAGTGTCATCATCTTTTCCTCCCGTTATGTGTAGGTGTTATCAGGTACTGCAAACTCATGAACATCAAGGCCGTTTTGTGTCTGGAAGTTCCCAATTCCTATTCAGCCACCATACTTTGCTTCTGCTCCCACCCTTTTTAGACATTTGGCAAGTCACCATCACCTTAATTTCATTTTCTTATATGTTACACAGTACCTATATCATCATAGCGTTCCACCCAGACTACAGATACTCTTGTCTCAGGTCCGAGGGGAGGTACCGGGCGACCCTGAGGCACCTTCTTCATTCTGGAACTGGGACTGAGCTATATGAAGAGATTTTTAAAAAGAAGAAAAAAAAAAAGGACTGGCTTGATAAAACCACCTAGTCAGACACTTATCAATATGTCTAGTGACATAAGTATCATGTCATAAAATGTCACTTCAGGAAAAAAGTGTGAAATACATTTGCTACAAAGCTCTTCTTTAGTTTCTATAAATTTAATACCTAGAAAGTAGAAATAAGGTTCTAAAATTATCAAAGGAAAACAGGAAAGGAATTCTGAAGTTGTCATCTGTATTAACAGCAATAAGTCAGCATGTAATGTCTTAATGAGGACTTCCAGGATTTGCATCTATCACTATTTATGGCTAGAAAGTAGTATGCTTCCCAGTTAAATAGCACTAGTTCACCCGGGGGTTCCTAGCATCTAACATGGCCCATTGGCAAGCTATTTCTAGTTCCCAGATCAAGTGTTTCCCATCTCTCTCCCTGCTACCCAACTAGCTAGCTTGTTTTTTTCTTCCTTCCTTCTTTCCTTATGTCTTCCTTCCTTTTTCCTTCTGAGAGACAGAGAAGAGATATTTGAATATGAGCACTGCAATACCACAATACCAGGACAGCACATCAAGATTACTCAGAAGTACCTGACAAGTGGGCAGTACATATAACGTATATTTGCTAAACAAAAGGATGAATCACATCATAGGCAGGATGAAGCCAGACCATGTGAAATTTCATCAAGCTATATAGAGTAGTATGTAATTTCAAACTTATGAATTGCTTATTTGTGGAATTTTCTGTTTAGTATTTTTGGACCATGGTTGAGCATTGGAAAACAAAAATAGCAAAAAGTGAAGCATCAGACAAAGGATGAGTTGAGCTTTTCTCCCAAATGTTCCCAGTCTGATGTGGTCATACTTCTTTAGGTTGAATGCTGCTGTGATTAAAAGATACAAAATGCATAGCTACTGTTACACTCTCAGACTAAGATTGGGTATTGCAGGGAACAAATGAAAACCTCATCTAAAACAGTTCCAGGTAAGACAGCCAAGCATAGCACCAAAATGGCAAAATCAAGGAAAAGCACAAATGACCTCTTAGAATGAACTATTTGTTGCAGACTGAGAAAAGGAAAATTCAGGAATTTGACTTAAAAGGTATAAGTTACTAACTAATCACTACTCTGCTATACTCTCTGGGTTAAAAGCTGAAAACTTTTCAGACATGATTCTAAAATTGCCTCCATTTTATTTTACTACACATTTTTGCAGATAGATTAAAAACTTACCCTCTGTGAGGAATTAAGATTGTCTGTGTGATTGGGGAAAAGCTCCAGTGTCAGGGAGGGCTGTTTCAGAATTCCTGGCATAAGATCCATATTTGAGTCACTGTCTTGGTCTGAGATGTTACTTTCCAACGAATCAGCTATGGAGTAAAGAAAAAAAAAAACTATCAATTATTGTATTTGAAGAAGTTTAATCCTGCCAACTAGTCTAAGTCACTTACACAAAGCTGAGTTTCCATAGTGCTGACAAACCTGTTCTATAAGGGAACAGGGAATCTTACTTTAGGCCTTGCTGACTATACAAGTCTTTGTTGGATATTTTTCTTTTAACTTGTCTTAAAAAAATAAAACCTAGACTAGAGAGATGGCTCAGCATTTAAAGGTGTTTGCATGCAAAGCCTGCTGGTGCAGATTCAATTCCCCATACCCATGTAAAGCCAGATGTACAAAATAGCACACAAATCTAAAATTCATTTGTAGTGGTAAGAGGCCCTGGCATGGCCATTCTCTCTTTCTCTCTCTCTCTCTCTTTCTTTCTCTCTCTCTGTTTGCAAATAATGAAATAAAAATATTTTTAGAAAATATAAAGCCCATTTTTCCTTTTTGCTGAACAGTTTGCCAGCTCTTGCTCCAGGATAACTGAGGTGAGACTAGAAAACATCTAACTATTCTAAGAACACAATAGACGCCATCTGTTATTCTTTAAACTATTTTATTACAAAGTGCCATGCTAAGTAGACACGGAAGTTAAAAAACAATCTGATTGGGAGATAAAGAGTTTAAAAAAAAAGGAAAAGGAAAAAAAAATAGTGACAGCAACTCCCCCTCCCCCTGGAAACATGAATATCAAGAAACAGGAGAAGCTAGGCTGGGCATGGTGGCGCACACCTTTAATCCAAGCACTTGGGAGGCAGAGGTAGGAGGATCGCCAGGAGTTTGAGGCCAGCCTGAGACTACATAGTGAATTCTAGGTCAGTCTGGGCTAGAGCGAGACCCTACCTTAAAAAACAAACAAAAAAAAAGAAGAAAGAAAAAGGAAGAAGGAAGAAGAAGAAGAAGAAATAGAGAAGCTCAGTTGGAGGGCATGGGTGACAACGGGCAATGGGCAGACTCACTCCCTGGGAAGAGGCCAGGATACAACTGTGAGAGCCACTAGGAGGCAAAGGCAACTAGGCTCTGGAGGATATGGTGCAAGTATGCGCAGCCAGAGAACTGAGGCAGGCATTCAGCCCAGCTTTGACAGAAGAGAGACAACTACAATGCTGATCATGACAGCCCCACCCTACTAGGAATATAGATGAACCTGGGGTATGAGACAGGGAGGAACCTAGAGTGGGAATGAGGGTTCAAGTACAAAGGTTGGAAAGCTGTCAAGCTAGGACACAGCAAAAGTCACTAATGTGACAACGGGACTGAAAGTGTGGTTGATGTATTACATCCCATCCTATGAATGGTCTCAATGAAGAAGGTGGCATTCTCCACTTACTGCCTAGTCAGGCACACACACACACACACACAGACAGGCTTAATTTGCAAAGAACCAATGTTCTACCCAAAATAAGCCCATGAGTTCACACTAAGAAAAAGTAACCACACCCAACCCATAAGAACAGTTTGCCATCTTTTCTAATCTACTGATGATTTTCCTGCTTAGTGTTATATCCACCTGTTATCATGAGATCCTTCCAGTTGCAGGAGTCTATAGGGGTCTATCTAAATGCTCTCACTTGAATAGGGAAACGGGTGAAGTCTCACTAATAATTTATGAAAGAAATGATCAGACTGGAAACCAAGGCTTGTTCACATTGGTTAAATTAGATCAAAGACAGACAAGAGTGGAGCTTCTAGTTGAAAACTGTTAGATGCCCATCTACAGAACGAATAAATACAAGGTAGTATACATACACAACAGTGTTTCAGTCAGCTGTGAAGAAGGAAATTATGTCATTTTCAGGAAAATGAATGGAGATGGAAGGAAGCAACAATCAGAAAGTCAAAATGTCTCATTTTCTCACATCTGTGGAATCTAGATTTAAAGATATATCTGACATGGAAGTAGAAGAGGGACTATAGGGATGATGGGGGAGGGTCTAAAGGGATAGGTGAACAACAGAAAAGTAACAGGGCTCACTCTTCCCTTGCTATCTTCCTATTCTTGTGAAATGTTTTCTCTGTGCCATTATATATCATATGTAAATTTCTTCTTGATTTTACAGAAGTTCATAGTTAAGACTTTGCCTTGAGTCTCAGAAGAGACTTTGGACTTGTTATTCGAGGTAGGGTCTCTCTCGCTTTAGCCTAGACTGACTCTCTAGTCTCAGGGTGGCCTCAAACTCACAGCAATCCTCATATCTCTGCCTCCCAAGACTTGGGACTTTTGAGCAGTGCTGGGATTAAGATTATTGGAACTCATCAAGTAGACTGAATGCGTTTTGTACTCTGGTTCTGAGCCCTTGGAGGCTGGAGAATATTATAACTTTAATGTGAAATGTCATCTACAGGCTCATATTTTGAACACATATTCTCCAGCTATTTTTGGAGGGTGTGGAAGCTTTAGGAATGGGACCCAGCTGGCAGAAGTAGATCACAGGAAGGTCTCTTAAGGGTACAGTATGGCTGCTGGACTGGCCCTGCTCTCTGCTTCCTGGTCTGTCCCACTGTCATGGACAAAGCTACTCTAACTTGCCTTCCTGCCATGATGGACTGAAACTTTTGAAACCATGAGCCAAAATAAACCCATCTCTCTCTTAGGTTGTTTCTGTCAGATATTTTGGTCCCAATAATACAAAAGTAAATAATACTCATAAATATATCTTGTACTTTTGTATAAACTAACTATAAATGCCTTAGAAGCTGAAGAATGCTTTAAATGACTTCAAAATCTCATCCAACATATAACACAGCACAAACCAGTGAAT
>PVHP010002462.1:17899-90048 GCA_004024765.1 Zapus hudsonius
AAAAAAAAAAAAAAAAAAAAAAAAAAAAAAAAAAAAAAAAAAAAAAAAAAAAAAAAAAAAAAAAAAAAAAAAAAAAAAAAAAAAAAAAAAAAAAAAAAAAAAAAAAAAAAAAAAAAAAAAAAAAAAAAAAAAAAAAAAAAAAAAAAAAAAAAAAAAAAAAAAAAAAAAAGCTCTTACTTAAGGACTCCACAGGAGAAGGAACCACAAAAGCTATTTCCGTCAGGGCATCAGCATAATACAGCACCTTCTTCTGCCCATTGAAAATGCTAGCCCCAATGTCTTCAGAAGAAATGACTTCATCTAGGAATGAGAAACACTGTTTCAGAAAGAGGAGAAAAACAATCTTCCTATTTCATGAAATCATAACCAGTTAATAAAGTGATAATACAAGCTATGTATCCAACAAAAACCAAATTAGTATGTAAGAATTATGAGTATGCATTAAATGTTTTTATATTAGTTTTATATCACAAAATCTTAAATTTCTAGTTTCTGAAATTATATAACCAGATGGTGTCTGATTAATAGGGCCTTAAAAATATCTGTAGGGGACTGCGTGGGGGAACAGTTCTTCTAGAAGTCAAGGCAGACCACTACAGTCCCTCTGAAAGAAGCTGGAATAGGTGGTGTATGGGTGTGTGCACACGTGTCCATGTGTTTGTTCTGATTACAGTTCCTCAAAAGGATTTATGCACATAAGTAAGAATCTCTGAGTAGGCTGTTTACTACAAAGGTTTTGATATAATGTTTCAAGAATTTAACCATTAACTGACTTTTCTGACAGCCACAGTCTTTTAACAAGTATACTTGTTAATAAAGACTATAAAATAACTTCTTTATATACATTTTATTTATTTGAGTGAATGAGAGAGAAAGAGAAAGCGAGAAAAGCCGATAGAGAGAATGGGCTTGTCAGGGCTTCTAGCCACTGCAACCGAACTTCAGCTGCATGCACCACCTTGTGCATCTGGCTTTACGTGGGTCATTAGACTCTGCAGGCAAGCTCCTGAACCTCTCCAGCCCCAAAGTCATTTCTTAAGAAACCATTTATAGTTATGTATAACCTAGACTTACTATATTATTTTTATAGAAAATTGAATGTGTTTACTCATATATAAAAAAGGAACTTATCAACACTGTAATAATTAAGTAATTAATTTTATACTAATTTACCTTGTCATTAGTGTGTGTGTGCATGTGTATGTACCTTACATATACACAGGGAATTTCAACAAGAATGTACTGGTGAGACTAAGATTGATTAAAGGAGACTTTTCTTTATTATAACCTGTTTGTTTTAAAACTATTCATGTGAAGAGGAACAATCAAAATTAACAAAATGAGAACCAGTCAAATGGCCATTATGAATTTTACCTTGTTCAGACCCTTCACCATCATCGCAACTGTTAATTGACCAACTGGTAGACACATGTCCCGTCCAACCAGGGTGTCTGCCCACATCTACTGACCAGCCAAGAGAGAGCAAAAATTCTAGGAAATGTGGCTGAACATTTTTGGAAGACTCCACATTCTTTAAAATCTGAAATACACAGCAACTATTAGTTATCATGTAGAAAACACAAAAACATATTACAATCAACTTCATAAAAACTGGTTAGCTTTGAAGCTTCTGACAAATCAAAGCCCACTTCAGAATTAATTTGGGAATATATTTGGGAATATATCACTGTAGTGAAAAGTGCATGGTTTGGAGTTGGTTGGCTCAATTGGCAGGTCCTTGGGCAAGTTTCTTAGGCTGTCTGTGTTTCTTCATATGGAAAGTGGACAGAATAATGATAATTATGAACATGAGATGATGTCCCATAATGATGCAATACAAGAGTATTGTATTTCTGAGAAATTTACATGTTATTACTTTGTCAGAAACAATCTGCTTCTTTTAATCTACAGTCAATGAACATCTCAAATACTGCTAACAGGTCTTTTTCTCCAGGACACCTTACAGGCTTTCTTCTTAGGTCCCTAAGATGCTTTAAAGCCTTTACTAGAACACTTTACTATGGGTGCTTCTAAATGTCTGCCTTTCCTCTAGACAAGAGTCCTATGAGTCAGAAGCCTTGTACAAATTGTGTACCTCTGTAACCCTGGAACCTAATAGAGAGCAGATACTTAATGTTCACAATAGCATGAAATGTGAAGAACAAAAAATTTCTTAGTGTCATCAAAATATAATATGAATTAGTGCTTCTTATGAAAATATTCTATTACTCTGGTAATTTTTTGTACATCTGGCTTTGCATGGGTACTGGGAATCAAACCCGGGCAGGCAGACTTTGCAAACAAGTGCCTTTAACTGCTGAGCTATCTTTCCAGCCGACTTTGGTAATTTTTAAAAAACTATTTTATTTTATTGACAGAGAGCGAGAGAGAATGAATATGGGCATGCCAGGGCCTGCAGCTACTGCAAACTCCAGATGCGTGTGTTAAACCTAGGCCATCAGGCTTTGCAAGTAAGCACCTTGAACCACTGAGCCATCTCTCCAGCCCAAATCTAGAGTAACTAAATCTGTACTGTGACCATATGATCTTGGAATTTTACTATAATTAACCCAATTAATCAAGTCAGTACACCTTTAAATATTTACTAAAGTAGAGCTGGAGAGATGGCACTTGCCTGCAAAGTCTAAGGACCCTAATTCACTTCCCCATAACTGTTTCCTATTCGCACCTATCTGACCTTCTTCATCCTTCTACTTTCTTGTTACTCATATCCAATTGTGTTATACTTAGTCATCTGTTTCTCTTCAATTTCCGTTTATTTTCTGTCCCTGTGCACTATGCACATCTCAGCTGAAATGATTTGCTTAAAACACTGCCTGGAAGGAATGCTATTCACAGGTAAAGCCTGACGCTTACTTCCAAATCCAGCATGCAGAACTGCAGGGAAGATGGTCAGTAAATACTCATGTTTTCTATTCTTCCTAAGCTATCAGACCTGGCTTTGGCTTGTTGTGGTTAACTTTTGGTCTTTTAATTTCCTCTGCCTTATGAATATGAATTCCTTAAGGAGAAGACATACTATAGCTCCACTCTCAATTGTATTTCCTAAAGGTTACAAGACTTAGAACACTAAGCATTGCAGTTATAACTCACTCTGTTTCTGAACTGGTTCATAACAGGTCTTTAGGCATCAAGTATAAATTTCTCATTTCAATGTCAGATACAAACAAAATCTTGTATATTTATAACACAAAAGTTACCAAAGGGGAAAAAGTTTAAGAATTCTTACCTCTTGGTTTGTTTTCTGACCTGGTTTCATATAGAAAATAAAAACTGTGTCAAAAGGACGACTTGGCAAGAGATCCAAATACCCAATGTCATCAAAAAACCCAGGTATTGTAGAATCAAGTGCAATGAGATGAGGAGGTAGACGACTATTTGCAGGTTCCTATCACCACAGGAAGAAAGGAACAATTATTATCTTTTCATTATCCCTATTACAAAATAATACTTGTGTTTTGTCTATTTACTCAGTCCACTCACTCTCTCTTACTTACAGAGTATCACTATAGCTTGGCTTCCAAGTCACTATGAGCTATGCAGCCCAGGTAGGCCTTGAGCTCACAGTCCTTCTGCATTAGCATCCAAGTGCTTGGACTACAGGTGCTTACTCTCATGCCTGGCTATGCTCATGGTTTAATAAAACTTAAATTAAAACTTACAGCTGGGCATGGTAGCACACACCTTTAATCCCAGCACTTGGGAGGCAGAGGTAGGAGGATCACCGTGAGTTCCAGACCACCCCAAAATTACATAGTGAATTCCAAGTCAGCCTGGGATAGAGCAAGACCCTACCTTGAAATCCACCCCCCCAAAAAAAATTACAAAGAAGCAGGAACACTCACAATCCACAAGAAATTACTTTTATACTTTTCTCAGTTCTTTGACTTTTTTGTTAATGTAGACAGCTAAGTTTATAGTGTATATGTAATTTTGGATCCTGTTTTCTCTAAAATATGCTTTCTAGAACTTGAAAAAAATCTTTGTGTGACTGTGAACGTATGCATGCCATGGCGTGCATGTGGAGGTCAGAGGGCAATCTCAGGTTTGGTCTTCGCCCCCCCCCCCACTTTATTTTAAGAGGGGTCTCTTGTTTCCAGTTGTGTACTGCAGGCTAGCTGGTTGGTGAGTTTCCAGGGATTCTCATTCTTGGCCTCTGGCATGCTGGTCTCAGGCATGCTGGTTTTACAGACACTCATGCTAACATGTCTGGCTTTGTGGGGGTTCTGGGAATCCAAATTCAAGTTGCCACACTTGCACAGCCAATACTTTTACTCACTGAGTTATCTCCATAGCTTTTAGATTGTTTTTATAAATATATATTCTAAAAATCTTATTTATGTGTATCTATCTGTGTGTATGGCATGCATGGCACACATGAAGAGTTTACAGGACAACTATGCTCCACGAACTCTGAGACAAAGTTTCTTGTCACTGCAAACAAACATCAGACTTATTGGCCCATAAACTTCGGATTCTCCTGTCTCTACCTCCTACTGTCAAAGGTGCCCTGGGATCACAGGTGAATATACCACTTTGTACCCAGGTTTACTGGGTGCTAGAGTATTACACTTGGGATGGCAAGTTTTGGAAGCAAGTGCATCTGACTGCTGGGATATCTCCTCAGCCTTGCTTTTTTTTTTTTTTTAAAGTTTCTTCCTGCAGATCTTGTACATAGTTTGTTAAGGTATCATATGCTAGTATTCCAGCTGCAAACAGGATATATTCACAATGCATTTGTTTTGCATATGCACTTTGTGTGACATGGGTGTATATGTGGAGGTACATGTGGTGGAGGCCAGAGGCTGATGTCAGGTGTCTTCCTCCATCAGTCTTCCACTTTATTTTTTTGGATACAGGGTCTCTCATTAGTTGGGCTAGACTAGTTAGTAAGCAGTCTCAGGGATCCTCCTGTCTCTGTCTCCCCAGCACAAGATTACAGGTACACACCACCCATTCCTGCTTTAATGTGGGTGCTGGGGATCCAAACTCAGGTCCTCATGCTATGAAACAAGTACTTTATCTACTGAGCCATCTTCTCAGCTCCCACTGCATTTTTAACTGGATATTATAGGTAGTCATTAGCTTTTATAATTTAAGTAGCAACCTCAACAAATTTAAAGTATTTTACTGATTCTATGGGTGTTGATTGAAATCATATTACCTGCAAAATGTCTTCTTTCCAATGTTTGGTTCAATCACTTAGTTTCTTTTAATTTTTATACTATATGGTAATTATGTTAGTTGTTACCATAATGGGGACTCTCCCTACAATTTTTACAGTGCAACCTATTAATTTATAATTTTTAAAAGCAAAACATTAAAGAAATTCATTGCCTAAAAAAGGTATTCAAAGTAGGTATTACCTTAATGTTCCCAAAATATGCCTCTATTTAGTAGAGGGCTGCCACTTAGATAAAGCTTTAGTTAAGGACCCACACTATGAGTCCTAAAATTTGGGGTATTTTTAAAGGTCAGAATTAATATTATTAGTCTATTAAATCTTAATTTAGGGCCAGGCGTGGTGGCGCACGCCTTTAATCCCAGCACTTGGGAGGCAGAGGTAGGAGGATTGCCGTGAGTTCAAGGCCACCCTGAGACTACATAGTGAATTCCAGGTCAGCCTGGACTAGAGCAAGACCCTATCTCGAAAAACCAAAAAAAAAAAAAAAAAAAAAAAAAACTTAATTTATTGCTTAAAGTATCTGCTAATAGGATCAAATGATTATCTAGTAATTTTACTAATATTTTCAAATAATCAATTCTACTTGAGTTCTTCTGACAAATCAATTATGGAAGATAGGGCTGGAGAGATGGCTCAGCAGTTAAGGCACTTGCCTCCAATGCCTAAGGTCCCGGGTTCAATTCCCCAGTACCCACATATGCCAGACCCACAAGGTGGTAGCCCTGGTGCGTTCTCTCTCTCTCTCTCTCTGTCTCTCTCTGTCTCTCTCTGTCTCTCTCTCTCTCTCTCTCTCTCTCTCTCTCTCTCTCTCCTTGAAAGTGAATAAATAAAATAAAATAAATTATGGAAGATAATTCACTTAACATGCTGTAACATCAGAATTCGGTTTAATACTATTGTATATATATTTATAAGATTGGTTTGTAGTTGCTTTTGTATGTAGGTGTTATCAAGTTAAGTTATTAGGGATATGCTAAAATTCATAAAATAAGCCAGGCATTTTCCCAACATTTTCTTAAAACCTTAAAACTTTCTAAAATATTAGCATGAATGGAAAAAATATGATCTACAAGGTTATTGGGGATCCCCTTGTCTTTCTACAAAACACAGAATGCGATATTTCTCTTCTACTTTTACTTACTACTTCTACTATATACAATTTTCTCCACTAGAAATATTATTAATTTATTTGTAGGCTAGATCTTTGTTCCCTGCTATACATACTTACTGCTGAATTTATTATTTTCCTTTTTGCTTTTTCACCCTAGTTTAAAACTTTATATGATTATATCCTGTATCCTGTTTTCTACAGTGTAAAATATACTCTCTCTACATGCTCATATCTAAAATCAAGCAACAACGTCTTAAATAGTCAAATGACCTATGATTAGGTCAGCTGCTAGGACGGAGTAAGTGCAGAGGATAACATAGGCAATAAGCACCTTCCTTGCCTCACTGTCTTCAGTTGTAGTTTTCAAAACAAAATGGGCTTTAAAACTAACCCTGGGCTGGAGAGATGGCTCAGCGGTTAAGGCACTTGCCTCCAGTGCCTAAGGCCCCGGGTTCAATTCCCCAGTACCCACATAAGCTAGACCCACAAGATGGTGACCCTGGTGCGCTCTCTCTCCCTCCCTCCCTCCCTCCCTCCCTCTCTCTCTCTCTCTCTCTCTCTCTCTCTCTCTCTCTCTCTCTCTCTGTATCCCTGCTTAAAAATGAATAAATAAGCCAGGCGTGGTGGCGCATACCTTTAATCCCAGCACTCGGGAGGCAGAGGTAGGAGGATTACCATGAGTTCAAGGCCACCCTGAGACTACATAGTGAACTCCAGGTTGGCCTGGGCTAGAGTGAGACCCTACCTCGAAAAACCAAAAAATAAATAAATAAATAAATAAATATATATATTAAATAAATAAAAACTAATCCCACATCATTTCACTTAATTAACTTATGGTACTAGGGATTGAACCTAGGACCTCCACAGGTTAGGCAAGCTCCACGACTGAGCTATATCCCAGCCTAGTTTACTTATTTATTTAGACAGGTTCTCACTAATTAGCCCAAGACAGTCTTTATTTATTTATTTTTAAAATATTTATTTATTTGAGAGAGAGAGAGAGAGAGAGAGAGAGAGAGAGAGAGAGAGAGAGAGAGAGAGAGGCAGACAGAGAGAATGGGCGCACTAGGACCTCCAGCCACTGCAAATGAACTCCAGACACATGCGTCCTCTTGTGTATCTGGCTTTACATAGGCACTGGGGAATTGAATTTAGGTCCTTCTGCATTGCAGGCAAACACCTTAACCGCTAATCCATCTCTTCAGCCCCCAAAACAGTCTTGAATTTGCAATCTTCCTACCTTTACCTCCCAAGTGCTGAGATCATAGGCATGAGCCACAATGCCCAGCTAATCGTATGTATCCATGTTTTCGAAATAGGATCTAAGTAAATTGTATAGGCTGACCTTGAATTCTCAATCCACCTGCCTCGGCTTTATACCACCAGGTCTATTGCTACTTCACATTTTTTGCATGCACACATGTGTAAAGTATGTGTATTGTAGTGTTATGTGTGGTATATGCACATGTGTGTACAAGACATGTATGTGTGAGCAGTGGCCAGAGCATTGTCATTTTCTAATGCTCAACCATCTACTTCCTTGAGACATGGTCTTTCCTCAATCTGCAGCTGCCATTCAGTAAGCCCCAACGATTCTCCATTGTCGGTCCACCTTGGACTGGGATTATAGATGTGCATGACCATGTACAGCTTTTTTTTTCTTTTTTTTTTTTTTTTTGGTTTTTTGAGGTAGGGTCTCGCTCTAGTCCAGGCTCCAGGCTGACCCTGGAATTCACTATGTAGTCTCAGGGTGGCCTTGAACTCATGGCAATCCTCCTACCTCTGCCTCCCGAGTGCTGGGATTAAAGGCGTGCGCCACAACGCCCGGCTTGTGTATAGCTTTTTATATGGGTTCTGGAGGAATGAAACTCAGCAGTCTCAGGTCTCCCAGGTCCTCATGCTTAAAATAACAAGCACTCTTAACCACTGAGCCATCTCCCCAGCCCCTATTTCACATTTTGGAGTCTGTTTCAGTATCTGTAACACAAAGATAGCATCATTTGCCTTGAAAGAGTGTTTGAAAGACAATAAAATTAAGAATGATGGCCGGGCGTGGTGGCGCACGCCTTTAATCCCAGTACTCGGGAGGCAGAGGTAGGAGGATCACCATGAGTTCAAGGCCATCCTGAGACTACATAGTAAATTCCAGGTCAGTCTGGACTAGAGCAAGACCCTACCTCGGAAAACCAAAAAAAAAAAAAAAATTAAGAATGATGGCGGGCTAGGGAGATGGCTCAATAGTGAAAGGTAGTGGGTTAGAAAGTCTGATACCTGGGGTTCGATTTTCCAGTATCCTTGTAAAGCCAGATAACACAAAGTGATGCAAGTGTCCTGAGTTAGTTTGCAAATGGCATGAGGTCCTGGTATACCCATTTTCTCCCCATCCCCATTTCTCTCCTTACAAATAAATCTATTTTTTTAAAAAGAATAATAGCAATATTTACCTTATATCTGGCTCCCTTTGTGTTAAGTACTACATCAAAAATTTTACATGTGTTTAACTGGGTCTTCATGTTACCAACAAGATGAGTATTTTTAATCATCCTCCCCTAACAGTAAAAGCACTACGACTCAGACAAGCTGAATAACTTGCCCAAGACAACACAGCTGGCAAGCAGTGATGTCAGGACACAAAGCTAGACAGTCCAATCTTACCAAATGTACAGCCTAAGAAGGGCTTAGCTTCCAATACTACAAAATTAGGGTTGGGGATTAATCCCAGCACTTGGGAAGCAGAGGTAGAAGGATTGCTATGAGATCGAGGCCTCCATGAGACTACATGGTAAATTCCAGTTCAGCCTGGGCTATAATGTGACCCTACCTTGAAAACAGAACAAAACTAAAAAACAAAACAAAAGAAGAGGCATGAAAGCGCCAAGTTGCCAAGTCAACTGTTGCCTACACTTTCAGTAAACAAGTTTACTAGAGGAAGATTTTAACATTTCCAAGCAGAGAGAGAGAGAGAGAGAGAGAGAGAGAGAGAGAGAGAGAGAGAGCACATCAGGGCCACCACTTTGTTGGTCTGGTTTATGTGGGTCCCCGGGGCCTTAGGCACTGGAGGCAAGTGCCTTACCCGCTGAGCCATCTCTCCAGCCCAACATTCCATTTTCAATTAACTATAAACTTCATTACATGTATAATACTGGTTCTGTATTACTAAAGAAAATTCAGAAATTTTATGAAAACAGGCCCCTCTGACAGAGTTCTGACAGACAAACAAACAGTCCTGGAGCTCTGACTTAATTTACAATAACAGCGAAGAATTTACTTACTGGCATACAGGTAAGTCTACAGCCCATTTTGTTGTTGTTGTTGTTGATTGATTGATTTGGAGAGAAAGAGGGAGTAAGAGAGAGAAAGAGAGAAAGAGAAAATGGACGTACCAGAGTCTCCTGCCACTGGAAACAGAACCCAGACACACATGCCACTTTGTGCATCTGGCTTTACACTGGTATTGGGGATTAAAACCTGGGCCATCAGACTTTATAAGCAAGCGCCTTTAATTGCTGAACCACCTCTCCAGCACTATTATCAGTTTTTTTTTTTAAATTAATCTTTCTTCTATCCTGACAAAAGCATCATGGCTATCATCAGCTGAATGTTGACTTGTGAATATATTTATTCATAAAAGTTCCTGAAAATGGGCTGGAGAGATTGCTCAGTTGTTAAGGTACTTGTCAGCAAAGCCTAATGACCAGGGTTCAATTCCCCAGTACCCATGTTAAAGCCAGATGTACAAAGAGTTGAATGCATCTGGAGTTCATTTGCAGCAGTTGGAGGCTCTGGAGAGCTCACTTTCTCTGTCTCTGTTCTCTCTCTGCTTGCAAATAAATAAAATTATTTTTAAAAAACACAAAAAATTCCTGAAAATACCTTCAATGCCTCTAAAGACAAAAATCCAAAGTGAGAGAGGAAAAGGCGGGCTGTTTGGAATTCCTGGGCAGGAGGTGGGGGCTTGCAATCCGTAACAGGGTCAGGAAAGCTTCTCTTCTGCAGTTCCCCCTCACTCTGCTGCTCCAGGTGTATCTCGTAAGCAATCTGCTGGGCCATCCCACTTCTTAATTTCTCATGTCTCTCTTCTAACTGAAATAAAACAGGTATTTTAAAAACAGCTCCTCAAAATGAAATAACAGGTTAATTTAAACTTTTAATCTAAAAGCAAAAGCAACAAAGAGAATGAAGATAACTTTTTGTGATGAACACTATGTTTCAATTCAACATAGAACACAAAATTAAGCAGAACTTTCAAAGTTAAACCTATACCTAGAAAACTTCCCCAGGTTTAACCAATTGTGCTTTTATCTCCTGGCTACAAAGGAAACCATTCCACCTATGCTCTCCAAATAGGCAAGAACAGGAAAGAAGGATTATCTCATTCCTAGATCGATAGCTCACCATGAAGTAACTCCTTGCGTTTTAAAGTCCAAATCCTATGGATTCTATGTTCACACTCTTGGGAGACTCTCCCTGATCCATTCTTCTCTTCCAATCAATCCTACTTTAGAGCTCCATCCCGTCATGAATGAAGATACATCCCAACAACCTGCCTTAATTCTACAACCTCCTCAATCTTCACTCCTCAGACCACCTGTGAGCATCGTATCTTGAACTTCACACTCCCTTTCAAGGAATGTATCTCTCTCTCCGGTCCCAATTCCTATATTATCCAAAACCCTCCACTACCAGAGCCTGAGCATGTTACCATACTGGGGAAACCTAACCATGGAATAGTACAGACACCCAGGGACCCTATCTCTATAAGCACCTAATCTACACCTATTCAATTATATGCAAATCTCCTACATGACAAAGACTTGGGTCCCCCTGATGAATCTTCCAGAATGACAAAGACAATGACTTGACCACAAGGATTTAATGTTTATATTTATCCCCTTAGCAAAAACTAAAAATAATTTCTTACTTCTTCAGTGACAATTTCATGTAAATCTGGAATGCTCAGATCTGCTTTTACAAAAGGAATCTTGTCCACCTCTTCAGGAAATGGTCGATGTTTCACAGAATATTTGAATCCAACATCATTTTTAGGAACTGGACGAGGTTCAGGCACAAAAAGCTGTTAAAATAGCACAAATAACATTATGTCTATTACACATAATCCAACACCCATCTATGCTATCACCTCCCGATTGTCCCTGGTCCACTTTGATGCTTGGACTTCCCTAGACTTACTTATATGTCACAAAAACTCAGCAATAATCTGCTGATACTCCACTGCTAACAGTGCAAATAGGTAGCATGTACACCAGTGTACTCAATTATACTTTTCTAAAAATGTACATCAGCTTACTATAGATTTCATGATTGATAAACAGTTTGTGGGCCTCTAAATGACCAGGTCTGAGTCCCCTACATTTAGTTTTAAAGCTAATGGCTAAGGTATTACAGAGTTTTATGACTCAACCTTCCTTGCATACTTGGATGGCCTTCATTTTGATCCTTAATGCCAGTAAGACTCAAACTACCTTCTTTTCCAAGAGCTCTCAAATAATTTCATACAATAAAAATTTAGGTTCCTTCGGAATTTCTAGGAGTGAGTGTTCAAATACAATCTTAGGTTGCATAACTGAGAGTACAGTGGCAAATCTAGATCTTCATGTCTACAAAGCCCTGCTGAATGTATGTAGTGCCTATGAATGAATCTTCAGTAAATGTGAATTCCTTTCCTGCTCCCCTTAAGTCATCACTAGTTAAGAGGATGCAGAGCTGCTGACATGACATGATCTGCACAGCTTATCTAACAGAGACATTGCAGGTGTTAAATTTTGAGGGTGTTGGGCTGAAGAGATGACTCAGTGATTAAAGGCACTTGCTTGCAAAGCTTGACAGCCTGGGTCCTATTCCCCAGTACCGACATCAAGCCAGATGCATAGGTTGGCTCATGCATCTGGAGTTCGCCTTTGCTTCCCTTCCTCCCTTCATTCATTCATCCTTTGTCTTCCTTCCTTCCTTCTCTCCTTGCAAATAATTTTTTTAAATTAAATTTTAAGGGCGTCTCTCAAGTGCTAGGAAAATTTACTGTCATATTTTAAAACAATTATTTTTGTGTTTTCAAGGTAGGGTCTCACTGTAGCCCAGGCTGACCTGGAATTCACTATGTAGTCTCAGGGTGGCCTCGAACTCACGATGATCTTCCTACCTCTGCCTCCCGAGTGCTGGGATTATTGGCGTGCGCCGCCACACCTGGCCTAAAACAATTTTTAATAACATAAGTAAATGTGATAAGTTTTTAAAGGAGTATATCAAATTTTATTTAAATTATTGTTATAAAAGATTGGAAAGGAATCCACTAAAATATGAACTATGGCCAACTCCATCTACAATGAAGTACAAGTGATTTAAATTCTTTTCTTTTAATGTTTAGGTTTCAGCATTTCTTTATTTATTTGCAAGCAGAGAGAGATAGAAGACAAAGACAGAGAGAGAATGGGCACACCAGGACCTACAGCTGCCGCAAAATCCAGATGCATGTACCGCTGTGCATCTGGCTTTACATGGTGGGGAATCGAACCTGGGTCATAAGGCTTTGTAGGCAAGTGCCCTAACTGCTGAGCCATCTCTCCAGCCCTAAATTCTTTTCTTTAATATCTAAATTTCCCAACATTCTCCCATAAGAAATATTCATATAATTAAAAATATAAAAGGCTGCATTAAATCATATCGCATATTAACAAGTATATGTAATGAACAATGTACAACAATGTGAAACTAAGTCCTATTTAGACACATCAAAGGACTGGTCAAATTTTCCCCATTTATGGTATGTATCTGATTTTATATTTAAAATTTTATAGAAATACATAGGACTAATGTTCATAACAGCAGTCCTCTTTCTTAAATAAATATCAGAATCATCTGGAAAGCATCTGAAAACTAGCCTTATCTAAAATCACCTCTTAATGGGTACTTCAGTAAACCTGGAATTCCAAGTTCCTAAGATTCTGATGTGAACTCACCAACAGAGGACATGACTAGGAATAAGAAACATTCATATTATCTGTGACTTTTGTTGAAATGTTATTTGCCCTTTAAATCACCACATGTGCATGTATACATGCATTCACACACACACTCATCACCACACAATTGTGTATGCATGTATACATGCATTCACATGCACACATACTCATCATGTCCTTGTAATTTCTGATGGATACCTTCTGATTTGCTTTTGCTCCTCTGGGTAAAAGGCAAAGCTGTTGTGCCCAAGCAAGTCTCCCAGACATTCCCCGGATCAGCACAGTGACAGAGGGGAAAAAATCATCTAGGAAAAAATGGATGTGTAAAGACTTTCATTTCAGACAACAGCATTTAAAATAAACCTGCTATCAACTGCTGAACTTCTCATAATCAAAGCCCTAACACAATGTTTTTCTCAAATGTGTTCCTCTCTGGACTTTGCAGTTCTGCCACAGCTGAGTACCTTAATATTACCATGTTATTTTGTACCAAACCAACCTTTTTTTTTTTTTTTTTGTTTTTTTTGTTTTTCGAGGTAGGGTCTTGCTCTAGTCCAGGCTGACCTGGAATTCACTGTGTAGTCTCAGGGTGGCCTTGAACTCACAGCAATCCTCCTACCTCTGCCTCCCGAGTGCTGGAATTAAAGGCGTGCGCCACCATGCCCGGCCCCAAACCAACCATTCTTTATTCTTAACTTAGCTAACATCATCTCACATACCTCCAGGGGTACATAACTATTTCTGGAAAATGGTATCCTTGCAAAAACTCAACCTCTCAGTTTTGTGAACCTTAGATGCAGGAAAACAGACTGGGTGTCTGCAGTCTGATTTACATTGCCTGAGGAGTGGGTCCTACTGCTTACTGCAGGCAGGCACCACTTCCCCAGCAGAAGTTCGGGGGCAGGTATATGTAAAAACTCAGATGGACTTCCTTAGTGAACTAGATCTTGTTCATTCTCTTCTTTTGTATCAGGGATGAGAAATCAATTTGTTAGAATTTCTGTCTCATTTCTTCTGTTAACTATTACAATAAACAATTAAAATGTCTTTGAAAATACATAAAATTCATATTATTTATATTTTGGTGACTTCCTCTGCAATAAAATTAGTATGAATAGGGGATTCCTAAAAACTTGGAAGAGGGCTAAGAAGACTGAAGAGGACACTAGGATTTTACAGGCTGCTCAGCAAATAGCTCAAGAACAGGAGGCTAAAGGCCAGCAAACCCCAGGTGTGGCATCGAGAAGGTAGAGCTGAGCAATGATAAATGTCACCTTCTATTTTATATTAGTCATTAAATCTCATTGTAACATGATGTAAATGTGTGATGATATTCTCTTATTTCAAAGAGTAAGAGAGGTCTCTCATCTTGTGGATTTATGAGATCCTATTCATACTCAACAAAATTTGCACAAGACTCCAGACTGTTCATCTCTGCAAAGGCAAGAAAGTATCCCTTAATGAGAAAATCCTATCATGACAGGCCAATAACAGAAAGGAAATGTGAGACCTAATCATAACCTATACCATTCAAGTTACCCTAAACACATCACTCACATATCCTCTCCGAGCGTCTCTGAGTTTCTTTGCCTATAAATGAAAGAACTGTGATTTCCTGAGTCCTTTTATGCCAAAAGAATCTATACCTTTCTGAAATACAGATCTGAGAACACACTGTCTTTACATACTAGCTGATACCAATTAACATTAGAAAAAACAATTCTTAGTGTGGTTTGGGTAGCAGTAGTGATCATACCTCGAGATGGCTCATGGGGGAAGAGGGAGAGAGAACAGTGTATGTCTAGTCAATGAAAAATCACTGAAGTGTTGTTAGCAGGTCAGGTCTGTATTTGAGGACAAACGCTACAGAGTGGCAAGGTGGGCAGAGGGAAGGATGAACACTTTTTGGAACTGTCAAAGGGGAAATCAGACCAGGTAGAAAGCAACTGTGATAATATAGTAAGAAATCAATGAGGCCCTGCATTTAGATGTATTGGGAGGAATATAAAGAAAAGATTCAAGAGTCACTGGGGAGGCAGAAATTTAGAAACTAATTATATAAGAAAGTAACAGGAGGAGGAAGCAATGATAACTCCTCAAATTTTTAACCTCTGTGGGTGGCAATAACCGAAATAGAACAATGAAGGGAGAGGGAAGGGAGTCAAGGGGCAGGATTCAAAGTTCATGAGGAAAGAAGGAATTACAGTGATTTTTATACACAGTAAACGTAAAATAGCCCACTAAGCTAAATCTTATATGAAACAATAGGCCACTTTCTGGTATTCTAAGCTCAGCAGTTCTACTCCATATGAATATTCTATTTTCTGACCCTCTCTCAGATGGCACTGTCCCACAGCTGAAAGTCTCTCTAACAAATACAGAGTTAATTAGAATTCAATGTCTTTCCTTCCCGGATAGTACTGAAAACACACTGAGCAGTAGAGAAGGCAGGAAGTGCTAGAACTTACTCTGCTCATTTCCCAGAGGTTGCTCCAGCATTGCCAGGATGACACTGTTATCCAAGACAAAGTACCGGAAGCTATGCTTGTTTATAGTTGGCAGCCTGGAGTATTTGATCAGAGTGGTCTCATTCACCAGACTACAAGGAGAGGCAGGACCACTGGGTGAAGGAAATGCGCCAAGCATCTGCATGATACTATGGAGAATGGAATAAAGAACAATTAATTGCCAAAGAAAATTCTAGCTTCACCTCATGCATCTGTCATTTTGCTCCTCTAAATTTTCACTAATCACAGCTATGCCTCCTATTCACAGGTCAGATTTACTGCCTGTAGAAAATGCCCTAACATGCTATATAGACTCTACCTCCCACCCCCAAGAATGAAAGGTGTATTTCTCCAATGCAGGGAGATGGTGGCCACAGCATCCAAGCGAATCCCTCTCTAGGACTTGACTCGGCCAAGGAGAAATGATTCACTCAGGAGCACAGCTTCTATCTGGGAGAGACCAAATTCAATGGTTTTGAGTGCAAGGTTATGAAGTCTAGATCCTTCACTCCAGCTTGAGAGAACACTAAAAGCTCCAGAGTGCCTTGCTGACACTGCTTCACAGTGAGTCACTAATAGTTTTATTTCACAGAACAGTCATAAATCTGACATAGAATGCTTTTATAAAGCAGAATCCAACTGATCAAGCCTTAACATTCAGAAATACTTGAATGAATAGATAGATATATATAAGTAGGTAAGTAGATTTCTGAATATAATCAATTAAATTTAACAATAACTTGCACAGCACTAACTTTGTGCCAGGTACTATTCTAGGAACTATAGATACCTTATTGCATGTAATTTCATAGCAGCCTTATGAGAGAGGTAACATTTTTTCATTATTCTTATTTGCAATCAGAAACTGGAGCTCAAAGAAAGTATTTTGCTTTTCAAATAAAAAGATCTGACAGTGTGGCACTAATATCAGCTGACTTTTCCTATACAGCCCGCCTATAAGCACTTTTTCTCAATACCACTTTTATCACTCAATCATCAGGTTGGATGGCCTTCCCTCTGCTCTCACTCCAAAGCTTGAACCCAAAGATCTCTGCTAACGGAAGGTAACACTTCCCAACAGATGTTTTCCTTCCATTTTCACTCCTCCTAAAAGGACTGCCTAAGTTTTTCAAGAAACAAGAGAACTTGATGATGAGTAGGCCTCTAATGACTTGTAGGAAGCAGGAGAAATACAAGATTGTGAGAAAACATGGCTTTGATTCTCTCAAATGGAACAGAGATGGATGTCACAAACACATGGGACAAGTGAGCTTGTCATGTTCCATGAATGATCTATGATGCTATCAAACAGACTGCAGAAAAGGGAATAGGTCACTAAGATGAAATCATGCCTGCCTGACCACATTTTTTCTTCCTTTCAGTGACTAGACTGAAAAGGCTAAAAAAAAAAATACCTCTGAAATTTAGACAATTGTCTGACAGTGTGTCATGATAACGTTGTAGATAAGATTCAAACGCCCTAGTAAACTTCAAGGGATGGAAAGGCTCTGCTGATAGGCTTTGTAGTTCTGCCTATTTACTTTTATCAGTGATGCTGATTAAAACACACAAGACAGGCTCATAAAATCAAATCTGAGCTGGGTATGTTGGCTCCCACCTGTAATAGCATTCAGGAAGCTGAGGCAAGGGAATTGCTGTGAGTCTGAGGCCACACCCTGAGACTACATAGTGAACTCCAGGTCAGCATGGGCTACAGTGAGACCCTACCCTGAAACAAAACAAAACAAAACAAGTACATAATCAAACCTACAACAGTTAAGAGTGAGTAGGATGATGAAGGTCTTCAAATCCTTATAATATGAAAACCATCTGAAGGTACTGGCAGAAAGTAACCAGAAAGATTATGTGATGGTTTGAATGCATGGTCCCATAGACTTGGGCTTGCAACTTGGACAGAGCCCTACAGAGGAAGAGATATGTCACTGGGGATGGATCAAAAGTCCAGCCCTAAGGTATGTGGAGATCATTTTGAGCTCTGATGGTTTTGTGGTATGAGCAAGCTCAGTTCACTGTTGGTAGTGTCTCTCTGGTTGGATTTATGAAAGTGAGCCAGCTTCTCCCACCATTGACGATGTTTTCATGGAATCTGTAAGTCTGAAATAAACCCTTTCCTCCTATAAGCTATTTCTTGTTGAATGCTTATCTCAGCAATGAGGAGCTGACTGTAACAAATAATAAGCATTGACTTTAGACTTTAGATACTACTACTGTCAAATACCATCAAAAGTCAGTAAAAATCAATGGGTAGAGGTTAAGTGAGAGATTTTAGTTCATCAAGCATTCAATAATTTAAATGAAATGGGAAATCTTGGTAGCTAGAGTCAAAACCCCAATTTGAAGGCTAAATGCTTAGTAACTATGTCTTAAAGATCACTTAGGCAGAGGGACCACTGAATGACTTCTAAAACTACTCCTAATTCAGAATTTTTATTAGTACTTCAAGAGGGAAAGGAACTCATCCAGCTAACCTGGATTCTATCTACTACTGTGTACTCAGAATTGTGAAGGAAATGTGTCCTTTCCCCAGAATGGAGAGATAACCTAGCATGTACCAAATAAACCAAGTATAATTATGACAGTATAGACTGCCAGGCCATGCGGTAGGGTTAGACAGAATTGGAGAGGTGCCAAAAGAGCCATGCTTCTAAAAGCAGAAGCAAAGAAAGTTCTCCTGCAGAGGGACTGAACAGTGTATGATGTGGCCAAGGGAAGAAAAGGGTAGCCCTGAAGTGCAGGAAAGGAGCCTAAGTAGGTTTGAGCATGCTCAGTTCACAAGTGGTCCAACTATGGCGGGGGAGTGCTGGGGAGCCATGGAGGGAGGAATCAGGTTGCCCCCTTGACTTCAGACCAGAGTTCAGACAACATGGCAGGAAACAAAGATCTTCTTAAGGTTTTCAATCACTTAAACAGTGGTATAAAACTTAAGCTTAAGGATGAGTTTAGTCACAGAGTGCAAAATGAACAGAAAGAGTTAAAGAGCCTCAAAACAGAGAAATCAAGAAGGAAATGAGGCCATAGAAGAGGAGGCTATCTGAGACTTAAGGAGATGGTAGTAACACTTTACAAAAAGTTGTAAGTTGGGAAGTCAGTATGGTGGTTCACACTTATGATTCCAGCACTAGGGAGGCTGAGGTGGGAGAATCATCATGAATTAGAGGCCAGCCTGAGCTACAGAGTGAGTTCCAGGTTAGCCTGGGTTAGAGTGCCTCAAAACAAAATAAAACAAACAAACAACAACAAAAAAAAAACAGCACAACAAAAGTTTGTGGGATTCAGTTTCTGGCCTCATGGGGATATCCAAAATATAAATCAGAGAAAAGGCCAAAATTTTATGTTTTCATACTGATAAGCAGCAACTGTGAAAGAGAAAAATTGGTTGGGGACATGTTCTACCATGATGAAATTCTGCAGGACACTCTTCAAGACTGGAAACTGGAGCTTAATGGTGGGCTTGGCATCAGAGACAAAACAACAGGAAAGGAAGACAAAAGCCATCTAGGTGAGTACTGTCTCAGCTATGGACCCTGGGCATATAGCATAGCCAGTCCTCACCAGCAACCATGCTCTCATAGACTAAACTCTTTTCTGTACCAGGAAGAGCTCCTAGGGAGAAATGTCCTTCTTTTTCCTCCATAGCTTCCTTCCTCATCAAATACCAGTCCACATGGGGTCTTCTCTCAACTCATCATCCACATGAGCACGTGCTTTCATAGCTGTGCTCACATTTTTCTGATTTTCTAGCTATTAGCTAACCCTTCACAAAGTCATTGAAAGCCTGGCAGTAAACAGTGCACAGGACTAAACAAAAGCATCCTTCTGAAAATTTTATGAATGACTAAGCCAAAAAAGAACAGAAACAAACTCAAGTCAGCAAAGGGCCACTATACATTAGATGCTGGGAGGATTTACATGTCTTCAAGTAGTCATGTCTGCCACTTCACTTAGACCAAAACAACCAACCAAGACTGACTTGACATTCCTCCTTTTGCTGTTATATTTTCCTAGGTTTTCACTCTTCACTTACCCTTTGATGAGCCCCATCTTTATCATTCCTATGAATCTATGTAATCTGTTTATCTAATCCCTCCAGTCCATACATGTATGCCTAGATACAGACTTTCTCAACTCTCCCATAATTCTTTCAAGGAGCCAACCCCTTGTTCTCTACTTGTTGACTACCAAAATGCCTTCCACAGCCATCTTGGTACCTTCTTAACCACCAGTGATCTGGTATATCACTCAAACTTTACCTAGCCTCTCAGTCAGGACCAATATCACTTTCCCTAATAGGGATACTACTTTGCTTTTTCCTTATCTAAAGTATGCATTTCCCACTTCTAACTCCCTGGTACTTTATTTACAGCTCTTCTTTTGGGGCACTATCAACCTGATATTATGGTGCTTTATGTTCCCATTTCATTTTCTCTACTGGACAAGATGGTACTGATGATGGTAACTAAACTTGATTTATCTGTATGATTTTTATTACCAAGTTCTTAAGAAGGAGCTCATAAATTTTGGCTGAATGAATCTATCACATGCAACATAAAAGGTGTAGTAGAGATCAGAACCACTGAGCTGGGAGGTACAGACAAACACATCTTGTCCCTGAAGTAAACTATCAAAGAACGGGATGAAATAAATTTCTCCAAGATCTTTCCTGCCTCGAACATCATCTGGCTTGAACTGGTATCAACCAGTATGGAAACACAAGGACCCACAACTCTATACCAAGTCTCTGGTTTCTTTTGATCTAAAAAAAAAAATTAAAAAAAAAAAAAGAGGTACAGTATGTCCCTTCCATTTCATTTCTAGAGACACATTATTCTAACAAAGCTGAGTCACCAATGCTCAAATGGGAAGAGATCAGACATCATGGATCATTGCCAACCCACCTAACTCCTACCCACAGTCC
This sequence comes from Zapus hudsonius, assembly GCA_004024765.1. Taxonomy (NCBI): domain Eukaryota; kingdom Metazoa; phylum Chordata; class Mammalia; order Rodentia; family Dipodidae; genus Zapus; species Zapus hudsonius. The sequence goes on from PVHP010002462.1 coordinate 38,640, forward strand.
TCAGCAGTCATTTTCATACCATGTTAGGGTGGCTTCTGCAGCATCCTTTACCCTCATAGAGGCAGGGTTTGGCTCCTTGTCTCCTTTATACTTGACCTCTTGCTCACTGTTCTTGGACTTGCTTCCTGAGATACCCAGTTCTACAATCTCTAGTACTTCCTTAAGGCAGTCCTAGAAATAGAAAAAGCAGATTAATTTTTTTTTTTCCTTAAGAGAGGAAAATTCACCAGGTATGGTGGCACACATCTTTATTCCCAGCACTTAAGAGGCAGAGGTAAGAGTTCGAGGCCACCTTGAGACTACAGAGAGAATTCTAGGAACTCCAGGTCAGCCATGGCTAGAGAGAGACTATCTTGAAAAACAAAAACAAACAAATAAAAAAACCAAAAAGCTAACAGTGGTTGCATTCTGGGGATGGAACAGTTTCTCATATTCTTTAATAGGTTTATATTAATATAATAGTAATATAATAAACATAAACCTTACAACAAATTTTCTTTAAAGAAATAAATTTGCAGGCTGGAGAGATGGCTCAGTGGTTAAAGTATTTGCCTACAAAGCAGAAGGACTCAAGTTCAATTCCCCAGTGCCCATGTAAATAAAGCCAGATGCACAAGGTGGTCCATGTGTCTGGAGTTCCTTTGCAGTGGCTGGATGCCCTGGTATGCCCGTTATCTCTCTCTCTCTCTCTCTAATTAAAAAATATTTATTTTTTAATTAAAAAAAAGAAATTTGCTTGTTTAAAGAGAGATACAAAGTAAAGATCTTAAATTCGTTATGTAGATCAGACTGGCCTTGAACTCATAACCGTCCTATCTCTGCTGCCTTCCTTTATCCTTTTTTTTTTTTTTTTTTTTTTTTTGAGACAGAGTTTCATGTATCCAAGCTGGCCTCATACTCACTATGTAGCCTCCATCTCCCAAGTGCTGGAATTAAAACATATCTACTAGACCTGGTGTAGTGGTGCTGAAGAACAAACCCAAGGCTTTATGTATGCTAGGCGAGCACTCTAACACTCAGCTACACCCTGAGTCTCTTAAATAATTTTTGATACCTTAATTTTAAAAGCCATAATAAAAATTACTAAAATTTTATAACAATATTACTTTATAAAGACCTCTATAAATATCTGATGACCCTGGTAATCTCATCTCTACTTTCATTATGCGTTCTTTAATATAATGATGCCTGCTTCTGTATAAGAATAGTAGCAAGGAAAACAGATATCTGTGCCCATGTGCAAGTGCAGAAACGTGTGTGAAGTAAAATGCTAACATAAAAGTGACTCTTAAAGCTAAACTGTGCCCTAGCTTTGCAGGCTCGTAATCAACTACCCTTCTTGGTCAGATAACAAGCAACAAAAGTACTTACTAGTCATCTTCAGGCTACTATCCTCTCAATAAGTTTGATGGTTCATGTAAGTTCCCTTTCAAAAGAACTTCTCGGGCTGGAGAGATGGCCCAGCAGTTAAGGAACTTGCCTCCAGTGCCTAAAGCCCCGGTTCAATTCCCCAGGACCCACATAAGCCAGACCCACAAGGTGGTGGCCCTGGTGCGTTATCTCTCTCTCTCTCTCTCTCTCTCTCTCTCTCTCTCTCTCTCTCTCTCTCTCTGTGCTTGAAAATGAATAAATATTTTTTAAAAAAAGAATTTCTCTGTGTGTTTATGAGCAGCATCTAAGCATGGTGACAGTTTATAAGTTACATTCAAGAGCAAGTGTTCTACTAAACTATAGAAAGTACATTCTAGGTGGCAATACTGTATTTAAATATTCTCTTTGAAAAGGAATTTTCTCACCATACATTTGTGTTTCTACTTGGCATTTAAGACCCAATATACTCACCTTTTCATCAAGCATATCAGGGTGTTCTGTCAGCCAGACACAGAGACACTGAAAAGCTGCCACTATCATGGAGTGCAGATCCCGGGAGTGAAGAGGAGCAGGTCGGCTGCACTGGTACACAATATAGCTGCACACAGAACTAATGGCTCGCTTCCGGTCTCCTGAGTCGACCATCACTTTCACCTAGGGAGCAGATGCAGTTAGGCAGGAGTCATGGCATCAACTTCAAAGCATCTGCATTAAGGATGAGCCTACCTGAGAATGTGATAGGCCACACAGGGCCTATTTTATAAAAAAAAAAAAAAATGCTACATAAAGAAATAGAATAGTCCAGATATGCCACCATACACTATAAAACTGGTGGCATTTTTCAGATATTAAAAAAGAGTGTTTCACTTTAGCATGGTTTTTCACACCTTAAAACCCCAAAATTTCCAGCTGATTGGGGATGGGGAGGGAGGCATTGGGGAATTGGGGATAACTACTCATTGTTGGCCCACTAAATAATGTAACTCATTATGGAAAATAAAAAAAAGTTTTTAAAAAAAAAACAAAGTTCTTGGGCATATATACTCATATTGCAAAAACTGAAGGAATGCTGGTAATGGAACACATGCTTTCAAGTCCTTTCTCTGCTCTGCACAAAGTTAGATATAGCTGCTTAAAGGTACAATTACAAATAGTAAGTTGCACATGTTTAAAGCGTGTGATCTCATCAATTTTACAGAAGTATATACCTGTCAACTGTTGCCATGATCAGATAATGAACATATAGATCACCCTAAGAATGTCCTCATGTACTTGGTAATCTCCCTACTCCTCTTACTCCCTTCTCTGTAAGCAATCACTACTCTGCTATCATAATAATTTCCTAAAATTTACATAAATAAGTCATACAGTATATACTTGCAGGGAGTGTCTAGCTTCTTCCTTCTACCTAGAAAATTATTTTCAGAGTAGGTATACTTTTTGTGTGTATCATTCATCTCTTTATTGCTGAGTAGTATTCCATTACATGGATATACTATAATCTGTTGGCTCAGTGACCACTTAGAGGATATTTGGGCTGATCCCAGCCTGTGTATATTACAAATAAAGCTGCTATGAGCATTCAAGGGTGTCACTGAATGGATATATGTTCCCTTATATCCTGGAATTGGAATTATAAGGTCATAAATTAGGTACATGGTTAACACTGTAAGGATCTGCCAAGCTACTTTCCAAAATCGTTTATTAAAGTTATTTCTAAGCTGGGCATGGTGGTGCACACCTTTAATCCCAGCACTCGGGAGGCAGATGTAGGAGGATTACCATGAGTTCAAGGCCACCCTGAGACTACATAGTGAATTCCAGGTCAGCCTGGGCTAGAGTGAGACCCTACCTCGAAAAACCAAAAAAAAAAAATAATAATAATAATAATAAAATAAAGTTATTTCTAGTTCCTCCACATCCTCACCAACATTTGGTATCATCAAGTCTTTTCAATTTTAGCCATTCTATTAAGCAAGAAGTTGCATTTCCTGAATAACTAATGATATTGAGCACCTTTTCATGTACTTATTTCCTACCTCTATCTTTAGTAAAGTGTTTAAATGCTTTGCTTATTTGTAAATTGGGTTGTTTTATTGTTGAAGGCTTTCATGGTGGAATCATTTTATCTTTTAAAAAGATTTTAGGGCTGGAGAGATGGCTCAGCCATTAAGGCACTTGACTATAGTACCTAAGGCTCCTGGTTCAATTCCCCAGTACCCACATAAGCCAGACCCACAAGGTGGTGGCCCTGGTGCGCGCTCTCTCTCTCTCTCTCTCTCTCTCTCTCTCTCTCTCTCTCTCTCTCTCTCTCTCTGTGTGTGTGTGTGTGTGTGTGTGTGTGTGTGTGTATCTCTGCTTGAAAATGAATAAAGAAAATATTTTTAAAAATTTTATTAAGGATATGAATCCAAATTTCAGCTATTCTGTTGTCAGAAATGCCTAGTACACAGTGGTTACAGAGCATAACTCCAGCTTCCAAACTGTCCACGGATGAAGGTAGTAGATAGTATCTCATCTTTTGGGTCCAAAATGTTCACATAGTGTTATGGTTTGAATCTGAACTGTCACCCAAAGAATAATGTGGTAAAGGCTGGTTACCAGCTGATAGAGCTTTGGGGAAGTGACTGGATCATAAGGGTTCTCGCTTCCTTTGATGGATTCCTCATTTGGTGGGGTAACTGGGAGGTAATGGAAAGTAGGAGGTAACTGGAAGAAGCTGCCAGGCATGGTGGTACATATGCTTTTAATCCCAGTATTTGGAAGGCTGAGGTGAGAGAATTACTGTGAGTTCCCAGCTTCAAAACAAAACAAAAGCGTGGAGCATGATGGCACATGCCTTTAATCCCAGTGCTCAGGAGAGAGGTAGAAGGATCACTGTGACTGTCAGGCAACATAGTGAATTCCACATCAGCCTGGGCTAGAGTGAGACCCTACCCTGGGGGGGTGGGGGGGAGAACAGTAACAAAATTAGTATTTGGGGCTGGGGAGATTGCTCAGTGATTAGAAACGCTTGCTTGCTAAGTAGAGGAAGCAGGTCAATGGGACATGCATGTAAAGAGTGTCTCTTATCCCAGGTTCATGCTCTTTCTTTCTCTCCCCTCCCTCCCTCTGTCTAACCCTTCCTCCCTTTCTCTCTGCTTCCTGGCCACCATGAGGTGAGCAGCCTCTGTCGTACAATCCCTCTGCTGTGATGTTCTCTCACCTCAAGCTCAAAGCAATGGAATCAACTGATCATGGACTGAAACTGTGAGCCAACGCAAATCATTCCTCCTTTAAGTTGTTTTCTCAGAAATTCTGGCACAACAATGAAAACTAACATGTGTTGGGCTAGGGAGATGATTCAGTCAAGCCTGCCAGCCCAGGTTCAATTTCCCAGTACCTATATAAAGCCAGATGCATAAAGGGGCATATGTATCTGGAGTTCATTTGCAGTGGCAAGAGGCCTTGGTGCACCCATACACTCTCTACCTCTTTCTGATTTCTAAATAAAATAAAATAAAAACTAATACACGTGGTCAGGCTGGGGCTTTGTAAAGTCTATCTTATTCTTTGTCCTAGGGCAGTATGACCTTTATTTTGATGCCCTGTCTGAGCAGCAGAGTAAATGGTGATACCAACCAACATAGTAGTTAATAGGATTCATTAAAAAAAAAACAAAACAGTATTATGCAGCCATAAAAAGGAATGAAACTCAAAAAACATGTCAAGTTTAAAAGCCAGAGACTGGGCTGGAGAAATGGCTTAGCAATTAAGGCATTTGCCTACAATGCCTAAGAACCTGAGTTCAATTCCCCAGTACCCATATAAAGTGGTGCATGCATCTGGAGTTTGCAGCAGTTGGAGGCCCTGGTGTGCCCATTCTCTATCACTCTTGTCACTCTTCTCTCTCCTCTCTCTATCTCTCTCCTTGCAAATATTTTTAAAAAGTAATTTTTTAAAAAGCCAGAGACTTTGAAAAAATACATATGCTCTCATTTAGATATGTCCCAATTAGACAGATCAATAGAAATGAAATGAAAATTGGTAGCTGTTCAAGGGGATAAGGAAGCAACTGCTTAATGAGTGAGGAATTTTCTCTGGTGGTGGCTGCACTGCATAGCAAATGTACTAACAGTCACTGAATACACAACATAAAATGGTTAATTTTATGTTATGTGAATTTCACCTTAAGGGAAGAAAGGAGAGAAGGAAGACTTAAGTACAAATGACCTCCAGTGCTAAGATTCAACAAAACTGAAATAACTGGAATTTGAATATATAGTCAATTTTTGCTTAACTCTGATAATGTCCAGTAATTGAGGAGAGATACCATAGATAATCCCAAATGGCATGCTTTTAAATAATTACTCTTTATAAAACCAGAAAGTGCTCTAGTAGTATGTGCAAATAAATCAATCGCCAGTATTGAAACGTTTTCTGTAACTCAATAGTAGAAATATTCACTCTTTAAAACTTTTTTTAAAAAATAGATTTTGTAAAATTTCACTTGGAGGCTCACTTTTACAAACTTTGGATATAAATATGTTTAAGTATGGCCAATACTGCAATACCCACCCACACAAGGGGTCAAGAGAGAATAAAAAGAACCATGAAATAAAGAGCTACCTTCTTACCTTTGCCAGACCAGAAAGGAGCTCTAGAGCTGCCAGTGATATGCTCATGTCTTGCCGCCACTGGGAGTTGAGTCTTTGGGTGACAAGATGAATGCTGCGAATCAGGAGCCCGGCAGCTGAATCTGTATTAAGAGCTAGGATATAACCCAATGCCACATCCCACAGGGAGGGAAAACAACTAAGCATTAGTAACAAGAAGCACAGCATTTTACCAGGCACAGACCACAGCAGCCACAGTGAGCATGACGGGCACCCACACAGTGCTATGCAGCCCGCCCCACCAGCCTGAGTGTCAATGCACAAGGCATACAAGGGGCAAGGCGAGCTTCTAGCTCCCAGCCCACAGACTTCCACACAGACCACTGTGGGATTTGGCTGCTTCAGTAACATCTTTATCGTGAATAATGATGTAAGTCTTAAAATTTTTTAATGAATAACTCACAGAATTACATTGTCAAAAAGAACAATGAAAAGGCTATCAAGTAGTTCCTTGGAACTTTGCAAAGAAAAAAAAAAAAAAAACTCAACTTGTATAGCCTCCTCAGATGCTAGGAATGACCCTAAAGCATCTGCTGACATTATTTACACATGAGGTTAAACCAGTGAAAATCACATGCAATGCCTTTTCAAACCCATTTTAACATTTAACTTTGTAAGACTACTTTAGCGCCTCTAAAAAAATTAAATAACCAAACCACTGTGGTTTTATTTGGCCTTCATTTTTCTAATTAAAGTAAATATTGTTTAACTAATAGCAAATTAGGACAAATTAAATGAGAACAAAATAAACTGAATTTATAAAGGAAGCTGTAGGGACATTATACCTGTAGATCCTATCAGAAAGAGGGCAGTGACAACAGAAAAAGGAATGATAATTAAAAAGAGACACCCATGCGACACTAACACAAATTTGGATTCTTAGTAAAAAGTACTTTACAACATTACAAGCAGAGCTCACTAACACCAGTTCAAAATGCAGAAACAAACAGTAATCATTGCAAACACTTATATTAAGACATATGCAGTCATGTAAACATTTCCTTAAAGTGTCTTGAAAGCATGAGAAATACAAAAAAGTTCATCCTGGATAATTCCTTAATCTACATAATAATAATTAAAGTAACTTCTTTGTAAATGCAAATATAAAAGTACTGAATATCCATATAACTTTAAGTACCTGGCATGCTCAAGAGTACTGCAAACTTAAACCATAAAAACATGCCTCAGGAGTTCATGAGCATAGATCAGAAATTCTCTAGAGGATTAAAAGCTCAAACTCACCATTCCAATCTAGTGTGACAAATATCCAGATTCAATGAACTATTAGTATTTGTGCAAAAAAATATAAAAGTACCCACAAGTCCATAAAATACTTTCCAATGTAAAGAATATCACTAAATAGGATGTTTTGCTGACAAATATTTTATTTGGAAGGGCAGAAAATAAAAATGTTTCCTTATTCTTATTCAAAACGTATGATTGGAGAATCTAACAAGACAGAGTATGCATGCTTTAACATGGAGACACTAGCTCCTCTGGGTCCTATCTAATGCATACTCATCACTTCCCTCTCAACTGTGGTGACGAGACTCCCTGGCCATCTCTGCCATTATCCCAGGTGCTCCCAGGCAGAGCTGACACCTTATTTGATCCTGGGTCACCAGCACCTGGTACAGATTCCAGCAATACTTCCTGATCTCTCATTTACAATCATTTATAAAATCAAATAAACTATCCAAAATAGAGATACTAAAAGCTATGAAACTGAAATAACTATTTTTTTGCTAAGTGTTTTAGACTAACAACTAGGTAAGATAAATTTCAGTTTAAAAATTTTGAAGGTTCTTAGTTATGCTTTATAAATCGGAAAATGAACCCAACTTTGTAAAACTCTGACTGACTCATAGATTCTTTTTCTAAATACCTTACCATAATCCCGTAGAAGAGCTTGAGCAGGTCTCTCACTATCAGGAGTTGTGGGCTCCGTGCTCCCACCACTTGCTGAACTAATACCACTGTTAGTGCGACTGTGACTCTTCAAGTTATTTTCTCCACCACCCTAATCAAATGAAAATGAATCAAATGAAAATGAATCAAGTATTTGAAGTCACATCACAGTTTACAAATATAAGCAGAGTTTAGTAAGATGGAACATGCTGAACAGAAAATGATAGACATGGAGACACTGACAAGAGATTTAAACTGCTGTGACATCTTTCCTCAGACACAAGCTGCTAAAAGGAACTGGAGGGTATAATGACTAAACTTGCCCACACTAAGATTTTCTTTGGACCTACAAAGGGCCAGCCCAGTACCTTTTCTGGATTCACTAGACTATGACTCTGGGTCCTTAAAGAAAACAACTTAAGCTGGGTGTGGTAGCACACGCCTTTAATCCCAGAACTAAGTGGGAAGCAAAGTGAGTTTGAGGCCAGCCTGAGATGACATAGTAAATTCCAAGTCAGCCTGGGCTAGAGCAAGACACTACTTTGAAAAATAATAAAATAAAATAAAATAAAATAAGAAAGTAACTTAAGTACCTCCCAAGCAAAACTTCTGAATAGGAATAGAATTTAAAAACACAAATGGGGCTTCAATCCCAGCACTAAGTAGGCAAAGATAGGAGGATTGCATACATACATAGTGAATTCCAGGTCAGCCTGGGCTAGAACGAGACCCTACCTCAAAAACAAACAAACAAAAATAATAACAACAACAACACACACAAATGGGGTAAGAAGATGGCAGGTAAGAGTGCTGAGAGCTCAAGCATGAAAACCTGAGTTCAACTCTCAACACATAAAAACACATAAAAAGCTTGCATGACCACACATGCCTGTCACCCCAGTGCTAAGGAAAGCACTGGCAGGAATGATTGTTGGGGCTCCCTGTCAGCCAGTCTAACCAAAAAATGCAGAGCTTCAGTTTCAGTGAGAGACTGTATCTCAGGGAAATAGGGAGCAAGAACAATAGAGGAAGACATCTGACATCTTCTCTGGTCTCAACAGGTGTGTATAGAGAGCATGTACATCTGTACACACATGCATGCATACTCACCTCCCTCCACATATACAGACACACACAAAAACTCCACACAAACAGCAGCAACTTTTAATGTAGTTATATCATAAAACACAAGTAACAAAATACTATGGTTAATATAAACTCCGAAACACATAAAAACTAATAAATTTATCTGTTAAAGATTTCTTTCACTTTTTTCCATATATCCAGATCAGTAAATTATTAGCCATCTACTGGGACATGAATGGACTTCCTTGATAATTTTATCACCCATCCAGATCACATCCACCCAACTCATCCCACTATGTCCTATTAATTCCTGGACCACCCTCTGCTCCCAGCCCACACAGCAGGTGTAAGAATCATATCCTGAAGGAAGAAGCAAGGAGCACCTAGAAGTCTTAGGGGAGCCAGTTCACCAGCACAGCCTACAAAAACACTAGAGTTTCACTCACGCAGAATCTATCAAAGACCTGATGAGGTACTGAATGATCAGAAATCTCAAAATATGTGATATTATTAAATAAGATCCTTCTGGGTCGATGGCTGACTTTACAAACAAAGCGTCTTTAAAAACTACCAGGACAACCAGGCATGGTGATATATGTCTTCAATCCCAGCACTTCAGATGTAGAGCTAGGAGGGATCAAGAAGTCAAGGTCACCCTCAGCTATACATAGTTTCAGACCAGCCTGCACTATATGAGGTACAAGAAAAAGCAACCTAGACATTTTAAATACAATTTACATAAAATCAAAAGCTGATATTCTCTGGCATATTACGTTTCTTACCATCTCCATTTGGCAACCAATGGCTTCTAAAAGTGCAGAATCTTGAACAATGTTTAACATTGCCCCTGCAATGGGAAAACAAACAAACATTTTATATGATACATAAGAACACTAAAAGGGCTCACAATTAAGGGCAAAGATAAAAAGTATTATTTTAGGCCAGGTGTCATAGTATCAGTACTTGGAAAGCTGAGGAAGGAGAATCACTATGAATTTAAGACCAGCCTGGGCTACAGAGTGAGTTCCAGGTTAGCCTGGACTACAGTGAAACCCTGCTTCAAAAAGCCAATATATATATATTAGAGCCAGGAGTAGTGGCACATGTAATCCTAGCACTTGAAAGAGGCATAAGGTCTGCCATGAGTTAAGAGACCAACCTGGGCTACACGACAAGTACCAGGCCATCAAAAGCTACTGCCTCCAAAACAACAAAAGGACTTTGGTGGAATGTTCTAGAAATCCTTAAAAGATTACTAAGAAACCATTGATGGGTCAGTTAAAAATACCCAAATTCTAGCCGGGCGTGGTGGCGCATGCCTTTAATCCCAACACTTGGGAGGCAGAGGTAGGAGGATCACCATGAGTTCAAGGCCACCCTGAGACTCCATAGTGAATACCAGGTTAGCCTGGGCTAGAGTGAGACCGTACCTCGAAAAACCAAAAAAAAAAAAAAAAAATTCTGATATGCTTCCAAAGTTTTAAAGCCTTTTTTTTTCCCTGAATAAACCTAAAAGTCAAACTTTGCTTTATTTAAAAACACCTAGCAGAGGACATAGCTAAGTAACAGAGCACTTGCTTAGCATGTGCAGGCCCTGGGGTTGAATCTCCTATTATAAAGCAAAAACAAAAAAAAACAAAAAGAAACATAAGCTCAGCTGGGCATGATGGTTCATGCTTGTATTCCCAGCACTCAGAGGAGGCTAAGGCAGAAGGACTGGGAGTTCAAGGCTAGGCTGAGCTACAGAGTGAGACCATCTTAATAACCAAACAAAAAATGCCCACTGCTCTATTTTTTAACTGATGTGAAAGGCTATATAAAAGCCAGATATAGTGGCATAACCTTATTATAGCCTAGCACTTGGGATGATTGTGAAGCAGGAGAATCATGAGTTCCAGGCCATAACTTGTCTCCAAAACAAAACAAAATGGGGCTGGAGAGATTGCTCAGCGGTTAAGGCCCCTGGTTCAATTCCCCAGGACCCACATAAGCCAGACCCACAAGGTGGTAGCCCTAGTGCATTCTCTCTCTCTCTCTCTCTCTCTCTCTCTCTCTCTCTCTCTCTCTCTCTCTCTCTCTCTGCTTGAAAATGAATAAATAAAATATTAAAAATAAATAAAAATAATTTTTAAAAATGACCAGGTATAAACGTCTAAGCATATTGTGGAATAGTTTTAAAATCAGGGTCTGATCCTTTAGAAATGAAACAATAAAAACATCTATATCTTAGCCGGGCATGGTGGCGCACACCTTTAATCCCAGCACTTGGGAGGTAGAGGTAGGAGGATCACCATGAGTTCAAAGCCACCCTGAGACTACACAGTGAATTCCAGGTCAGCCGGGGCTAGAGTGAGACCCTAACTCAAAAAAAAAAAAAAATCTGTATCTTTTTGACTACACAAGTGAGATGTTTGGATACAAGGTGTTCATAGGTCAGGATAAAGAATACAGATTTTTATTCTACTGTAATGTTCAGCCAGTGGCATCAAAACAAGCATTATTGGGAGCTGGGAATATGGCTCAATGGTTAAAGGCACTTGCTTGCAAAGCCTATGTCCTGGATTTAATTCCCAAGCCACCCACATAAGCCACATGCAGAAGTAGCACAAAGATTCTGGTGTATCTTTGCAGTAGAAAAGGCCCTGGAACACCCATATAAACAAACACACACACACACATACACACTTTCAAATAAATGAAAGTTTTTTTTAATAGCATTATCAAGTTTACACTCTAAGACAATAATGCTTGCTAAGTGAGCAGGACAAACTCTGGGAATGAGAGAGGACGAGAAAGGATGCCTAGAGGTGAGGTTGGAGGATATGACCACAATGTAGTCAAAAGATGAATGGTTTAGACAAGAACTCTAGGAATGTGGTTGTAATGTTCATCAGGATCTACTCTGGAAGCCTAAGAATTTAGTGGACTTGGATATGTAGTAATAAGAGAAGAATTAATGACAGAAGAATTAATGACAGATGATTCCTGGGTTCTGGTTTGGGTTGTCAGGAATATATGGGATTCCATTTACTGAAATGAAGCAGCAGATTGATGGAGAACAGATCTAGTACAAGGATGCGGGAAGTAGGCAAGATAGGACTGAGATGTCTTACAGATATACAGTTAGCTAATAACATATCTGACCTCAGAGGATGTGTCTAGGCTGACGAATACAAGAATTGGTATTAACATATACATCATACTAGAAGTCAGGGAACTGATGAGACCACCAAGAGCAAGATGATTATGAAAAGCCTGGGCCCCTCCCTAGCTTAGCTATCTGGTAAGAGAGGAAAAGGCAGCAACAGACACAGAGAAGGAAAAACCACTGAAACAAGATTCAATGGCTATTATGTTATGATGAAGGCTCAAGATAAAAAGAATTCCATGGATAGTTAGTAGTCACCCAGTCAAACGGTGCTAAGGCTGACAGTGGCAACCTGACCCTCAGTCCTGGGAACATGAAGACAATAGGGAACTCTGATGGAAGTTGATTCAGTAGAGCAAGAGACAAAAGCCCTATCCCAGTGAACAGAAAGGAGAATGAAATATGAGTACAGAAAACTCAAAAATTGGATTTGAAGGATAACAAAGAATGGGACAACAGCCACAGAAGGCACCTTTTAAGAGGGTACTAAAGAGCATATGTGTATGTCAATATGAATAATCTAGTTAAAAGAAGTTAATCAGATAGGCAAGGAGGAGGCAGGAGAAAAAGGTGAGAGGGCCAGCTAGCACTGCCTCTATCTTCACCTCCTAATGCCTATACTCTGACTACACGGACAGACTTCAGGTTCTTTGCTGCTTGTTCCTTTTCCCTATGTCCCGAATGCTCTCCATCCCAGGCATCTGCCTGCATGGCTTCCTCCACTTCACAGTGAGATCTGCCATGGCACTCTATTCAAAACTGAATAGCCTAACTGAACTGGAGAAATGGTTCAGTGGCTGAAGGTGCCTGCTTGCAAACCAAAATAACCACTCTCTCCTGCCACAGGGCATGCACACACAACAACCCAGTTCTCCCATCTCTTTCCTTGTTTTGTTTACCTCTCTTATCTACTATTTGTTCCTTCCCTCCAGAATGAGTTTTTTCTACCTTATTCCATGCTGGCATCCCAGAGTCTATGTTGGTACCTGGCACAAGAACTTAAATGTCTGTTCAATGAAAGAAGAGGATGGAGAACTGAGGGTAGGTCATCGGTGAAAATGATGAAGATAAAATGATTCTTATCTAATGCATTTTTTCCCTATAAAAATGTAGCAAGGAACCAAAAAGAAAGAAAAAAAAATCAGCTGGGTGTGGTGGTTCATACCTTTAATCCCAGCACTTGGCAGAGAGAAGTAGGAGGATCCATGTGAGTTCCAGGTCAGCTTAGGCAAGACTGAGGCCCTACCTCAAACAATAACAAACATACATACATACAACATAGCAAAGTCATCAGCTAAGTGGAAGAAAGCAGCAGAGGCTAAAGACAGGAGGTGAGAAAACTCACTGGTGAAGTGTAATAAAATTATCAATGTTATGTGCCACGTGACAGTCAAAAATCCGAAATGGCTAGTCAGCCTCAATGTGCGATTTTCCTTCTTCAGCACTGCTCAATCACTCAAGTGTGGAATAAATGAGCAGCTGATTTTAAGCAGAGCTGGGGTCTAGAAATGTTAAAGGACACAGGATTTAAACTGAGTAAATATGACATGAGAGGTAATAAAAAAAAAAAAAAAAGAGGAAGGTGTGGTGGTGCATGCCATTATAATCCCTGCTTTTGGGAGGGAGAGGCCATCCTGAGACTACATAGTGAATTCCAGGTCAGCCTGGCCTAGAGCAGAGACCCTACCTCAAAGAAGAAAAAAAAAAAAAAAAAAGAAAGAAACGTCAATGGATTAAGGTTAGAACACGAAGTGGTAAGCCTTTTCACTGTATTTATTTACTATTTATTTATTTTTCCTGTGCTGGAGCTCAAACCTAGAGGTTTGAGCATGCAAACAAAGCTACATCCTCACGAGAGCGAACTTTTCCTAGAAGTATTTTAGACCTTATGGTTTCTTTCACAGTGATTCTACTCTCCAGGTGTGCTACAAAAACAGCCGCAGGTAGCTTCCCAGTGTAGCATACTAACAGGGTGTATGAATAAAACTTTATTGTAAAAATTTTAGCAGGTTAGAATTTGCCCAAAGGGTTAGTTGGATAATCCCTAGGTTAGGAAATCACTGGAGTAAGAGTAAAGTTGAAGAAATGAAAGGTGCAAGGTAACAGGAACTGAACACCTGAAGTCAAGGTAGCAAGGATGTCAGTTTTCTGTAACAGAAGATCTAGACAGAGTCATGTAAAGGAGGTGGCTGTTGGTTTAATGTGACCAATGTGTGTGCAGAGAATGAATGATGGTTTAAGACGAGAACAAGCTCTGGCAGCTCATTCAGAATACTTGCTTCCAAACCTGTGAGATCACAGCTCAAGAGCCAATGATAGCTGTTATTGCACTGGACTAAACTTTTTATATTCTTTTATTTCTGGAAATGCCTTCCATCCTGGACACTGTATTTCTCACTCTCTGCCTCAGCATATTTTTCTATAAGGTAAAATTAATGTGCAAATGCAAAATGTACAATTGAAACGGCTAGTATCTTGCTTACAGTTGTTCTTGCCTTTTTTCTGCGTTTCTAAAACTGTCAACGGTAACATGAAAGAGGAAATGCTACTATCTCTGTTCCTTCAGCTCCTTCTCAAATAAAGTAATTTGTTACTTACTATTTAACCTTTTCACTGATTAACCTGCCAGACTTCCTAAGCATTTACTACAACTTCTGACATCACCAACTTGGCCACGTCATTTCCTTCCCTGAAATGAAATCCTAACACCATTTTCTGTATATGCAAAAATAAGGTTCTCAGGGCTGGAGAGATGGCTGCCTACAATGCCTAACTACCTGGGTTCGATTCCCCAGTACCCACATAAAGCCAGATGCAAAGTGGCACATGCATTTGGAGTTGGCTAGAGTCCCTCTGTCTCTCTTCTCTCCATCTCACTCTGCTTGCAAATAAATAAAAATATATTAAAAAATAATAAATAAGGTTCTCCGTGGACTTTGAAGATCCAGCTTAGCTCCCAGGTCCCTCTAAGAAGCCTTAATCCTCCCTTTTAGTTTCTCAGCCTCAAAAGACATTTAACATAGATGCAGCCAGCACTGCCTTTTACCATTATGGGACTGTGTTGTGAGGAGCCGAGGTTACAACACTGAAGAAGATAAGTGATGACCACTATAGCAGCAGCCATGAAAGGTCCAAGATTTAAGACTGATAACCAGGTTGACTAAGGAAAGGGAAAGACACCCAACAGCTTCTCCACAAGTTCTTGGCAGGGAGCTGGTTCACTTCCAGAATTACACTCCACCTCAAAAGCTTTTCACATGTAAGAGATGGACAGGAAGAAGAGGAAGAAGAGAAGCTGGGTAGGCGTGGTGGTGCACGCCTTTAATCCCAGCACTGGGGAGGCAGAGGTAGGAGGATTGCCATGAGTTCAAAGCCACCCTGAGAACATAGTGAATTCCAGGTCAGCCTGGGCTAGAGCGAGACCCTACCTCGAAAAACCAAAAAAAAAAAAAAAAAAAAAAAAAAAATTAAGTAAGAGGAAGAAGAGAAGGAAGAAGAGAATGAGAATGAAAGAAAGGGGGAGAAGTTAGAAATGAGGAAAGCAAGGGGAAAAGGGACAAAATAGAAAGGAATGGAGGAGAGAAAGGAAGTAAGGGACCTGGAGACAAAAACAAAAAGCAGGCTGCAGAGATGGCTCAGCTGTTACGGTGCTTGCCTGCAAAGCAGAAGGACCCAAGTTTGATTCCTCAGTACCCACATAAAGCCAGATGCACAAGGTGGCGCATGTGTTTGGAGTTCATTTGCAATTGCTGGAGGACCTAGTGCCCACTCTCTCTCTGCCTCTTTTTCTACCTCATGCGCTCTCAAAGAAATAATTTTTTTGTTTTTTGTTTTTTCGAGGTAGGGTCTCACTCTAGCCCAGGCTGACCTGGAATTCACTATGTAGTCTCAGGGTGGCCTTGAACTCATGATGATCCTCCTACCTCTGCCTCCTGAGTGCTGGGATTAAAGGCGTGCACCACCATGCCTGGCTTCAAAGAAGTAATTTTTTTAAATTTTATTTATTCATTTTCAAGGAGAGAGAGAGAGAGAGAGAGAGAGAGAGAGAGAGAGAGAGAGAGAGAGAGAGAGAGAGAAAGAAAGAGAGAAAGAGAGAAAGAGAGAATGAGAATGTATCAGGGCCACCACCTTGTGGGTCTGGCTTATGTGGGTCCTGGGGAATTGAACCCGGGGCCTTAGGCACTAGAGGCAAATGCCTTTACCACTGAGCCATTTCTCCAGCCCAAGAAATAATTTTTTTTTAAACATAAATAAAACAGTCAACCAACAAAACCAAAATGCATTCCTTCCCTCACTTCACTTTTAATTTTTTCTTTTTGGCATTAAAAAGCTAATAAACTCTACCTCTGATTCAGAACAAGAAGTACATTAGGCATAAGCTCTTCTCACTGACCTCCATCTTGACAGAATGCCTGAGGTCATTAGTACTACTTAAGTCTCAAAGAAAACTGAATAGACACAAACCTAGTATCATTTGGGTGTTATTGGGATCCGTTTCTGTTTGCAAGGCACCTATGAGTATATTCACAAGTCTCAACTTCAGGGACAGAAAAGTTATTGGTTTATCATAAGAAGAGCTGTCATCATTACTAAACTTTCCTTCCAGGACCACCTGTGGAAAAAAAAAACACAATATTTAATATCAGCTGTTGTGGTACATGATGCCCATATAGGAACAGCAAGAGGGGACAAAATAAGATCAGGCTAATAGGGCTGGAGAGATGGCTCAGCGGTTAAGGCACTTGCCTCCAGTGCCTAAGGTCCCAGGTTCAATTCCCCAGTACCCACATATGCCAGACCCACAAGGTGGTGGCCCTGGTTCGTTCTCTCTCTCTCTCTCTCTCTCTCTCTATTTCTCTGATTGAAAATGAATAAACTATTTTTTAAAAATCAGGCTAATGAGCCAAGCTTTCAATCTAACCATAATTGCTGTATGTCCCTAATTTATATGACATATGTAGTCAGATATCATCAGCCTATAGCCATATGAATAGTAAGACAAGATAGGCTAGCAATCCAATGGAAGCAGTATCTTAATACAGCAATTTCATTAAGTCACTTGAAATCACCTTTTTAAAGCCCCTGTCCCATTTTTTTTAAAAATGCAATTTGACTTAAATTAGCACACAAAAACAGAATACAGATTACCAAAAAACCTTAATAATAGTTGTTGGGCAGGATGCTGAGACATTAGGATTATAAATTTGTAGCCAAGTTGAGCGAGCTAAAAGACTATCTTTAAAAAAAGAAGAAACAAAAAATGAAGAAATCTTTAATGAAACATTACCTCAGATTTAACTGTGCCAAAATGATGAGGGAGGGGCAACAAAGAGAGCAGGATATTAATGGAGGATCTTCTCAATTCTGTTGGATTTACATAACTTTTGAATTTTGAGAGTTCTCTGCCAAAAAATAAAAAGCTATTAGCATTTTTGCACTAAAGAATGTTTTTAGCTACTCCCAAGTATATACTGTGCAAATTTTTTTTGTGATCCAAGTATTGTGTATGGAAGAACAACTTTGTTAAATGGTTACTAAATTAAACTAGAATTTGATTTATCTCCTTACTGAAAGAGTAAGGCTTCTAATAAAAGTAGATTCTCAGGTCAGGCTCTCTGACCCTTCTAGACCAAGCCAAAAAGGATTCACCAAGCCCATGGACAAATAAAAAATGAAGACACCCAGGGATTATGTGGGTTTGGATGTTCTTTCTCAGCTTAATGTGGCCTGAGTCCCCTTGAAGTATAAGACAGTATAAGACAGGACGAATTCAGAAACAAAAGGAAGCACCAAAACAGAGCAGGCCAAACCAGACAACTGACATAGTAGTAGAGAATGACAGCTTACCTGTCAGGCAAAATGGTTTCAAGAGCTGAAATAAAGTAAGGAACCACAACATCAATCCCTTTCAAGTCACAGCAGAACAAAGGAGGGGAGTTTAGAATAACGCTGGCCAAGACAGGATGGCACACATAATCATTTATCTGCAAACCTTGAATTAAAAGCATGTAAAATCTAGGAAAGCAAGAAAAAAAATTTAAACAAACTGCTAATGAAAAGTTTCCAGAATTATTAATATTCTTTGTTCACTTCACTATTTCTAGCCCTTAAGATATTACTAGAATTTAAACAGTTTTAAACAGTTTAAAATCATTTATATGAGGTAAAGTCATTTTTCCTAATGAGGAAAATAAAGGGTTCATCTCTATGACACTTTCTCAGTTTTAAACCTTTGTAACTCAAAGTTGTAGGTGCTTAAAAATGAGGCAACCAGAACAAAACAAATGCCTGGGCGCTTATCAATAAACAGGTGGGGTCAATAAATCAATTCTACAGCAGCATTCACAACTCTAGGAGATAAGTGTGTCTGCATTTTTCTCTTCCTCCACTGATTCCTAGAGGTGGGGCCAGGTGCCTGATCAGACCTGCATACATCATAACACAAAGCTCACTCTTTGGAGGGCTCCACTTTTACTACCACCCCCAAGCCCAACTCACTAAGCACTCAATCTCCTAATACTCAAGAGCAACTACATAGGCTAACCATCTACTACTGTGACACATTTTTGAAACAATCACTTACCTACTGATCAACCTATCATTTCTCCACCGAACTTAACTAAAATTATACAAGCAAATAACCAGTGGCCTCAAAAGTGCCAAATCTAGATCTAAGCCTCCACTTACTCTACCTTTTGAAAGGATTCAGCCTTTTAGTCACTCCATTCTCTCCTTACTCTTTCCTGATCTCTAAGGTGACTTCCTTTAACAGACTATCTTATTCTGCCTGCTAAGAGTGGCATTCCTCAGGATGCCAAACTCAGCTAACTTAAGCGCTCTCTTCGACTTGCCCAATTTTAAACACCTTTTAAGATACTGTAATTAATCAAATCAGTTCTAGCTTACATCTCTCAACTGAGCTCAAAATCTATCAGCCCAGAAACTTCGTGGATAGGGGAGGGCATGGCCAATGATTATGATAGTGCTCATATGTATGATATTTGGGACAAAGTAGGCTCCTAGTATATATCTGTTAATAAATACCCCACAGGCCATTCAAGATTTAAAACTAAATTCATCATTCGCCCTCTCATAAATCTGTTGAGTTTATCATACCACCATTTGGGACATCACTCCAGCTCAAGGTCTCTCTGAGATATGAGCCATCACCACAATGGGTGAGATTTACTACCCTTATATCACCCACCCTCACAGCTGTATCTACCTAACTTGGAACAGAAACAGACACCTAATTAACCAGATTTTCTTTCCCAAGAATCACACATTAGGATTCAGAGATGCTAACTGACCCTGCTGGTGTCCTAGACCAAGGTTGTGGAAACTGGGAGCTCAGAAGCATACTGCAATTTAAGAAAAATCTGCAGAGAAGAATGAAGCAGTGCTGGAAACCCATAAAGACAAAGACTTGGGAAGAAGAACAGTTGTTTTTGCCTGCTGAGCACTTTCCAGTCTTTGCTTTCCCACTCCTCACTGCACTTTTTAAATTATGTGTTGGGGGATGGGGTATAGGGGTACATGCCTCACAGCACACATGGAGAGGTCCTCTCCTTCCAACCCTCTTTTTGAGACAGTCTCCCTTGTTGTTTTTGCCATTTTGTGTGCACACCAGTCTAGCTGGCCTATGAGTCAGTTAGAGCTTTCGAATTCTCCGGGCTCTACCTCCCATTGACATCATAGACACATGAATCCCTTTGTGTCCATGGGTGCTGAGAAATCAAATTTAGGCCCGCAGGATTGAAAGCAAGCACTTTTAACTGCTGAGCCATTTCCCTGGCCACTGTTGCATTTCTTGATCTTAGAATTTATTAAATATTACCTGCTCTTCATGATTCATTCCTTTTGGCTTAAACCAAATAATTAATATTCTCCTGACTAGTTTTCCCTGCATATATCATGCTTTTCTATGCCTTATGATTCTGTACTTAGTTCCCTCTGTTAAGAGTCAGTTTCATCCTGTCTCCTGAGAATCTAACAGTACACAGATATTTAAATGTCCTGGTTGATATTAGCCTTACTTCAGCACCTGTGTAAATGATTAGCCGAGGAGAGCAAGGCAGAATCAAGAAAAGCAGGAGGGGGCTGGAGAGATGGCTCAGCTGTTAAGGCGCTTGCGTACAAAGCCTAACAACCCAGGCTTGATTCCCCAGTACCCACGTAAAGCCAAAGTAAAATCACAAAGTGGCACATACATCTGGAGTTCATTGGCAGCAGCTGGAGGCCCTGGCATGCCCATTCTGTCTCCTCTATCCCTCTCTCTACTTGAAAATAAATAAAAACATTTTAATAAAAGAAAAAAGCAGCGGGGCGTGGTGGCGCACGCCTTTAATCCAGCACTTGGGAGGCAGAGGTAGGAGGATTCCGTGAGTTCAAGGCCACCCTGAGACTACATAGTGAATTCCAGGTCAGCCTGGACTAGAGCGAGACCCTACCTCAAAAAACCAAAAAAAGAAACAAACAGGAAGGTTGGGGATATAGAGCAGTGGTAGCGTGCTTGCCTAGCACCATGCCTCATGAGGACCTAGGTTAAACACCCAGAAGTGCAAATAAATGGAAAGGGGAAGGAGAAGGGGAAGGGGACAGGGAAAGGAAAAGGAAAAGAAAAAGAAAGGAAAGGAAAACAGGAAAGCATTATAAAACTAAGAGAATAACAAAGTATGAAGTATTACGGTAGGGGCAAAATGGATAAAGAAACAAGGAAGAGGCAGGAATTGGTTCTATATAAAGATATAGAGGGAGTAGAGTCTAATGACTCCTAAATTCTGGCCTGAGCAGCTAAATGGATGGCAGAGCCACTCACTAGATGGTGAAAGCCAGATATGAACAAGCTAACCCTACCCAACTTGCAAGCACAGTCTAGAACCCACTCATCCTTTCCAGGTCTAAACTAATCATCCAATCTTCCACAAATCTTTCCTGAGCCTCGAGGGTAAGAGTGCACTACTTTTTCCTCCAAATACTCAGTCATTTACCTCTCTTTCTCCTGCCAATTTCCGGTTCCCATGGGGTCACTGTTGTTTTACATGGCTTAGTTCAACCCAGAAACTAAGCTCCTTGGAGGCAGATTTATAGGTGACTTATTCCTGCACTGTTTACAGGTCTACTATGGCACCAAAAATCTATTGTATTAATGTGGTACTTCTAAATTTCTCCAGAATTAATACAATTCAAGATGAAATTATGCTTCTAAAATAAAAGCCTTACTGGTCTTTGCCAAATCTGATGAGATAAGTAAAATGGAGAAATTCAAGAAAATTTCAGTTACATACAATGGCAGGTATTTCAGACCAACATTTACTTATCAATTCGGCCTACCAGGGCACATTAATGTAAAGGTTTACTATCAAACTATACAAATGCAAAAATAAACAAAAAATTCTAAGACCTGGATAAATAAGCTGGCAGAATCTCTTCTCCAGTCTTCTTGCTACAAAAAATCCTACACAGTGTCCCACAAGCCTCAGCTCTTCCTGCTTCATAGTTATCAGGAAATTCACTTGCATCAAACATAGGATTGGAAACCATGGTGTCTGTGGACATTTGTGAACCTTTCCGTCGAAACTCCATGCTAGCTTGTGTTGCAATAGCTGAGGAGAGAAAAGGAGGATTTTATTATATTTGTCAGTATGCCAAATAGGCTCATGGGACCCTGGACACAAAGATCAAATATTGGTGTCATTAAGTAACTACTAACTACTTCAATAGAATCCAATAATACTTTTGGTTAGCAACTATTTCTTAATTGATTTTTAAAGGGCTCTCTGAAATCTTCTTTGAAAATGAAAAACAATTAATTTACAATAGCACTGTCAGCTTAACAGATTCTATAAGAAGCATTTTTCAAATGAATTTTGATTAACACTACATTTGTATATATCTGTATTTGTACATATCTGTACTTACATACAGATATATACCACAGAATTTGGCTTTTCTATTATTTATTTTTTCCTCCCCATATAGAATGATGCTTAGACATTAAGAAAAATAGCTACTACAATTTAAACATTAACTCAGATAGAAGTCATAATTAAGTAGGCAACCCCATGCCAGTTGGAATACTTCAGGGAGAGGGCAAGGTAAGGATGAGAAATGAGTAGGGAGGAAGATACAGCATTCCCACCACCCACCCAATTCCAAAACACACACTGAAGAATCGCCCAACCAAGCAAAATGAGAATGAATTTTAACAACCACAGACAGCAGCTAATTTGAGGTTGATAAATCAGAAAATTGGATTGGTAAGAAAGATTATCATGGTCATTCATTGTCACTGAAACAGAAGCCCTTTGAAAGTTGCTTTTAACAAAAGATTTCATAGTATATTGAAAAATCACTCTGAAATCTTTTAGAACTCTAAAATGCTTAAATTGTTTTGTAATAATAGATGTAATAGAACGCAGAGTCAAGCATAAATCTTTATGCAACTTCCCATGAGCCATTTTAGTCCTGAATAAGCTATCCAGCAAAAATAAAAATACATTTTGAAACACTACATGCAGAATGCATACAAATCAAACAGTAAATCTGTATAAAAATAAGCTTGAAGCTTAAAAAAAAAGAAAGAAAGAAAAAAAGAAGCCAAAACACAGTTAGTGCAAAGTCCTGAAATTCATGACATGACCAGACTAGTATACAGAAATAATGGGACTGATTCAGGCAGATTAATTTGCTTTTGCCAACAATCTTCCCCATTCAAAACACAGAAAAATATTTTTTCTTTCCAAGTGCAAAAACTACAAGAGACAATGACAATCAAATTTTTTAATGGAATTATGAAAAAAATAAAAACATGACTGCAATTAAGGAGAAGCTTCTGGTTCCTACTTACAAGATTTATAAGAAAGAAGAATTTGGATAAAAGATGCTGCAAGATAATAGAAATAAATGGAAACAAATCAAAGGACAGCAGTAATTATAAAATACTTTAAAGATGGTGAAATTTTACAGTAAGAAGCTTTTTAGCTTTTTTAAAATTAAATTTAAAGCTTTACGATACCACAAGCTAGTTTAAAAACATAGGAAATTGTGCATTCAAGTCCAAAATATGATTTTTTATCATGCAAAACAATGAACAAAGGAAACTACACAGCTACAAGGAATTGAGGTTTTGAACTATGAGGAACGTGCATTAAAAATTTTAGTTCATTAACCCTTCCCAGCTCAATATTACTTTTACAAAGCACAGTGTCAGGTAAACTAAGTTAACCAGTTTTAAAAAGCAAATACTTATAAACTAAAGGTGAACTGCATAACAGAATTCCTTGATGGCAGCCAGTACTTTTGAAACAGTGCCTCCAATTCCCTCCCACTCCCCAAAGACCTCAAGACTGTCACCCAAGAGCACTCTATTGCCACTTCAAGTGCTTGGACACCTCAAATCTCCTGGGTAATGGAGCCTTTAGCATCTCAACACACAGAGGAGTGTCTGTCCTTCTCCACCAGGGAGAATGCTAAGAGTGAAAAATGAGATACTGCTCATATATGATTTGAATCCTGCTCTCTACTTTCTGATGTAACAGGTGAGCAAAGCTGTTATAAACTCCCTAGAGAAGGAAAGTTCTAATTACCATTACATGAGCCCACCAATAAAGCAGCAATGCCTCGTGAGCCATGCTGCATTCAGGATAAACAGCTCTATATACAATAGTTATATTTTAAGAATTCTACCTTAAAAAAATTTTAAAAATTACTGACTCATTCTAGAGAATACCATATAAATGAATAAACATAGTTCTGAAAACTCAAAATACATGGTATATGAGCATGAAAAAAAAATACCAAGAGTGGATTTAAAATTTTCATTTAGTCATTGTAATTAAGCACATTTACATACCCATCCGTGAGGGATAATTTCAAACTCCTGAATAAAAATCTAATATGGAAATGCCAGAATACAAAGTGTCTGAATTGGAAAAAAAAAAAGTAAGCAAAAGAATCCCTAGACTCATTCATGCAACCTAAAATTGTATTCTGAACATCTCTACACTTATAACTGTCCTAAATTATTCAAAAGACTTAGAAGAACACTCAAAATAACTATATGCATGAAACATTCATGGACAAAGACCCTCATCCTGGAATGATACACAACAGCTAGGACTAACTACATTTCTGAGAGAAAGCAGAGACCCTTATAATCATTGCATTAGCTTTATTCCTGAAATGAATATTCTCCTTAGAGAGACAAAAATAACACAGGCATCTTTTTATCTCAATTTATTTCCAACGCTTGTGGAAAAGTGTTTTCTTACCAAACAACCAATACACTCATTAATGCAAGGCGCAGTATCTGGCACATTGTAATAACAGCTCAACGAATGCCAGCCATTATCACTAGTCAAGGCATATGATATTCAAAACATTATGCACTACCCACCCATCCATCCTCAATGCTGCCCCTACCTCCAAACACAGTGGTAAGATGATAAAAAGAAATCCAATTTCATTTAGATCTTTTTATTCTATAATAAAAGCTAATGAAGACTTCCAGGTTGAGTTGTTAGCTCTCTAGTGGTCTTACTAAGTTCCAGAACAAAAATGATATATTTAAAAGTGTGCCCCAGAAAGAAAAATTTTTTAGACTAAAACCTGAGAGATTAGAGTCTACTGTGAAACACAAGATTTCTGGTATTTACTTGTGCTAACGAGTGAATTGTTATCAAAAACCAAAAAAAAATATTTCCACTCAAAATCTTTAATTTTTTGTGTAAGTACTATTATCCTGGCTGGCATGAAAGGAATTTCCAGGTCACCTAAAAAAAAAGGAATTTGATGCAACAAAAGTGGCTAACCTGAGTGTGTCTAATAAAATCAGACAAAAGGCCCAACCTCACAGGACATACATAAAGAAGATAGGTAAGAAAACTTCACAAGTTTCTGTCACTTCAGCTGGAAGGGGTTAAGCAAAAGACATTGCTTGGTCAGAAACAGAGCTTTATAAGATACATATTAATCTTGCAGGTAGGAAAGATTAAAATGAAAAAAAAAGTAAAAAGAAACTAATGATAATGTATTTCGGGAGCAATATTTACCAGTCATGCTGCTGTCTCTGTTTATCCCATTATGAAGTTTACAGTGCACAAAAGCTGCATCAAATAACCATGATCCAAAGAGATTCAAGATGCTGTTAACCTTTGGTCTCCGTGGGGCAGGCAGTGGTCGGGGTTCTGAACTAGTCTGATTTGGACTTGACAGAGGAGAGGTGGAGGATGTCTGGTGCTGGACTTTCGAAGCATGAGCAGTACTAACCTACCAGAAGAACACAAGTAAATATCCACAGCCATGAGAAGTTTGAGGAAGTGGCAGAATGTTTTCAAACAAGACAAAACATAGATTAAAGACAAAACTAAGATTAAACTGTTGGCTTTATAAAGCCTAACAATAATGATGACAGTTCTTACCGTGCTAGTCTTCATGGTGGCCTTATTCACAGTAACAGCCCGGTGCCTCCGGTTATGTGGTGGGGTGGTATTTACAGCAGTGCTTTGAGGCATACTTAGTCTATTCACAGGTGTTGGGGGAGCACTGTCTGATCGAGGTCTAGAAATGCCTTAAAAATAAAAATAAAAAATTTTAGAGGATAAATGGAGTTATTCTTCCTAATCTAAAATATACGAATGAAAAATCTTCCACAGACAGTACCTGTGAAGGCTTAGGACACACAGACTATAGCAGAAACTATGAACTGCCTGCCAATATCCACTCGCCTTTCTTCCTAAGTAATAGAACACAAAGCTTAGCTGGACAAGACTACCTAGAAGAAATGACTATGTTTTCAAGCTTCACCTGCAGCTAGATGTGGTCATGTTCTAACCACAAAGTAGGTGACTATTAGGTGGGTCTTCCAGGAAAATCTTTTTTAAAAGGATAATAGGTATAAACTATCATTCCTGGCCCCAGGCAGGTCTGCTGGAAATCTCTCAACCACAAAGCCCATCAGGCAGTTAACCAAGGGTGGAACCATCAGACAAAAGCCTCTGATCGATCCCTGACAGCGATGGAACTACTACAGCAACCCTTCACTGCCTGACCCAGTTTCATGTGTATGAAAATAAGTGATCTTCACAAAATAAGAGATTCATGGTTGGTATGTGGCAGTCAATCTTAATTAGAAGGAATATATTAAATGTTGAATACATTAACAAGTACACATAAAAAATGTTTTATAATATGGCAGCTAAATATCATTGCTTTTCAAAAGGTTTAAAAAGTTTGATTTTTAGCCAGGTGTAGTGGCACATGCCTTCAATCCCATTACTTGAGAGGCTGAGGCTGAGAATTGCCAGGACAGACACACACACACATACACACATGGAATAATCTAAAGATAGCTCTTCAAGTTTCAAGATCTAATAACATACACAAAATTCACCTAAGAATGCATCGACCAGACAGCTGATTCCACGCATGGCACGAAAAAATATTTGAGGCAGATGTTTAAGGCAGGGATACTGATTCAATTCTTGTGGCATTCCGCTCACATTCAAGAACTGCTCCTGAAATTTGGGAGTAGAGCTTATAATGGCTGGATTACTCAAATCCACAGGATTACTATTAAAAGAGAAAGAATTAATTACACAGTTAGATATTTCCATTGCAATAAAATGCATACAGTCCAACTTAAGAACAGATTATTTGTATCTATTTCTTTTGATTTAGAGAAGATTGATCTGTATTTGATAAGACGAGATCGGGCACGTTCAGGGTGGTATGGCCGTAGACTAGGATCTGTATTTGATGAGCCAGGGATTCAAATATGAATGTTTCTCTACTTATTTGCTATAGTTCTTTCTTTCTTTCTTTCTTTTTTTTTTTTTGGTTTTTCGAGGTAGAGTCTCACTCTAGCCCAGGCTGACCTGGAATTCACTATGTAGTCTCAAGGTGGCCTTGAACTCACAGCGATCCTCCTACCCCTGCCTCCCGAGTGCTGGGATTAAAGGCGTGCGCTACCACGCCCGGCTCTTTCTTTTTTTTAAATAGGAATTTTATTCTTCACAGAATAAGAATCAGAGTAATGGCTGGAGAGATACCTCAGTTGTTAAGGTGCTTGCCTGCAAACCCTAAGGGTTCAATTCCCCAGTACCCATATAAAGTAAAATGCACAAGGTGGTTCATACATCTAGAGTTCGTTTGCAGTGGCTAAGAGACCCTGGCATGCCCATTCCCCCCCTCTCTATCTGCCTCTCTCTCTCAAATAAATAAACTAATTAAGCCGGGCGTGGTGGCACATGCCTTTAATCCCAGCACTAGGGAGGCAGAGGTAGGAGGATCACCATGAGTTCAAGGCCACCCTGAGACTACATAGTGAATTCCAGGTCAGTCTGGACTAGAGCAAGACCCTATACCTCGAAAAACCAAATAAATAAATAAACTAATTAAATATTTAAAATAAAACAACAGAATCAAAGACAAGAAGGTTTTAGTTTTAAGAGCATAAATTCTAATGTTTAGAATTAAACAACATAGTAAGCCTATAAATGAGTCATTTTCATTTTTTTAAAAATTATTTGAGGAGGCTGGAGAGATGGCTCAGCAGTTAAAGGAGTTTGCCTAAAAAAAGCAGAAGGACCCAAGTTCGATTCCCCAGTATCCACGTAAAACCAGATGCACCAGTTGGCACATGAGATAGGAGGCCCTATCGGGGCCTCCCCCCCCTCTAAGAAATAAAATATTTTTTAAAAATTATTTGAAAAATATCAAGATTAGTGTTTCAATTTTATACCATGTTCATGTCTATGTACAAAAGCCATATATTTGGACTTGATTTACCTTTTTTAAAAAATGTTTTGGGCTGGAGATTATGGTTATCAGTTAAGGCACTTACCTCCAGAGCCTAAGGACCTGGGTTCAACTCCCCAGTACCCACATAAGGCAAATGCACAAGGTGGTGTATGTGTGTTTGCAGTGATGGGATGCCATTCTCTCTCTCTCTCTCTCTCTCTCTCTCTCTCTCTCTCTCTCTCTGCTTGCAAATAAATAAAATATTAAAAACTGTTTTTATTTATTTGCAAGCAGAAAGCAAGAGAGAGAGAGAGAGAAGAAGAAGAGAGGAAGAGCGAGAAATGGGCACACCAGGGCATCCTGCAACTACAGATGAACTCCAGATGTATGTGCCACTTTGTGCATCTGGCTTTACATGGGAACTGGGGTTTGAACCCTGGCTATCAGGCCTTCCAAACTAGTGCCTTTAACTGCTGAGCCATCTCTCCAGCCTTTGATTTACCTTTTTGTACAGATAAACTTAGGGAGGTAGAGGTAGGAGAATCACTGTGAGTCCGAGGCCAGTCTAGAACCACAGGATGAGTTCCAGGTCAGCCTGGGCTACAGTGAGACCCAACCTTTAAAAAAAAAAAAGATTTCCATTCAAAACAGTGTGCTTGGTTACTGATCAAGTAGTCTCTCCTACCTGAAGGAATACTGATTATCTACAGCCACTAGCCAAGAGGTAAAATAATTAGGCTGATGTGGTAGTTTGAATATGAAATGCCACCCACAGCCTCATGTGCTTTGAATACCTGTGGCAATTTGGGAGGTGGAGTCTTGTTGAAGAAAGCATGTTGTTGGGGGCAGGCTTAAGGGTATAATAGCCAGTTCCCCTGGCCAGTAGGAGCCCAGTTCACTCTTGCTGCTTTCAGCCAGCTGCTATGGCAAGCTGTGATACACAGCCTCTGCTCTACCATCTTTTCCCTGCCATGCTGCAATTTCCCCTCAAGACCATAAGCAGACCCTTTCCTCCATGCAGCTTTTGGTTGGGTGTTTTGTTCCAACAACAAAAAGGTAACTAGAAACAGCTAGGAAATTAAAACTAGTGCTTTATATATATTCTCTGTCCTTTGAAACCTTTTCCTGTCCACTGAGATGCCTAATTTCAAGTAATTGTAAGTGGGAAAAGGGAGCACAGTTACACATTTAATAAAATGGGCTTCTAGTGAAAACACATTGTACCAACAGAACTGGAGTACATACACCACAGGAAGCAGAAGAGGGTGAAAAGTCCCTAGCAGCACTACCTCCTGGGGAATGTAGTTCATCTGTTCAGAAATTAGAAAAACAGGCAGGAAGGTTGGAATGGACTATACCTTAGTCCAGCAGAACTCAGCTAAATTCATGTCTATTAGACATTGAAAATTAGGAAGAGAAAGGCTTACACAACTCCTCCAGAGGTAAACCAGAAATGATTTTATTGGTAGTCAAATATTCAAAGAAAAGATTCAAGAAAATAAGTAAAATTTGAAATAAAAATTGGTAACAAAGAATATAGAAGAAATAACAGAACTATATCCCTGGAGTTTCTGATGCCTTATAAACCTCCAACACATAAGGGAGCCTGTTAAAAATCCAGTTTCTACCTATATATACTGTAACAGACTGTCTAGGAGAATGAAGGCCACAAAGCTTGAAGAGCAGATGTTCATATACATAGAAGCTCAAGGATAAGAATCTGAGATAACACTAATAAAATCAGTGGGAAACTTTTTCCTAAAAAAAAAAAAAAAGATAAAGTATTACCATAATAGACAAAATTCTGGTGCTTACTTATATCAGTAAATCTATCATTGAGTACAGCAGCCCTTTCTGACCCACCCACAGATCACTTAAACAAAGAGGTAAAATTTGTCCAAAAGGAGTGCATCCAAATTTGTGTAAGAGGCCAATAATTAGCCTAATTAACAACAACAACAAAAAAAAAAACACTTATCTAAGAATCTGAGAAAAAAAAAAAAAAGCCCCAGTGACCCAAATGGGCCAGAGTTAAAGGTACATATTATCTCAGCTGTTTATACCAGTGGGTTGTATGCACCCCCTCAAAAGTAGGGGCAAACTGGAAATAGGGGAAGCAGTGAGCCTGCAGAGAAAACACTATGTATGTGCAAAAGCAGCAAGAAAGGAAAAACAAAGATAACTGAGTGGCTTGTTTCAAAGCTGCTTTAATCTTTCCCCAATTGAAGGACTGGTTGGTTGTTCACTGCTGTTCAGAGCCTCTTTTTTTCTCTTACTTTAGCACATTTGTTTAAGCAGGTTTCTATTCTTTATAACCAAAAGGACCCTGCTAAACTATCCGAGTCAGCTCAAGAAAAAAAAAAAATAAAGCCTGACAGAGAACAATTAGGATGAAGCCATGAGAAAATATTATCCAACAACTCTCCCCCAAATTCCCTCTACAAACAGGGTCTTACGATGTCAAGCTGGCTGGAACTTGCTATGTAGCCTAGGATGGTCTCAAACCTTCAAACCTCCTGTCTCCACTTCCCATGTGTTGAGACAACAGGTGTGTACCACCATGCCTGTCTTCCAACAACTAACATTAAAAAAAAATTCCCAGACTAGAGCTTTATAGCACATTTATTTCAACCCCTTAAAAAGCATATAAATTTCAGGGCTGGAGAGATGGCTCAGCGGTTAAGGCACTTGCCTCCAGTGCCTAAGGCCCTGGGTTCAATTCCCCAGGACCCACATACCCACATAAGCCAGACAGACCCACAAGGTGGTGGCCCTGGTGTGCGCTCGCGCTCTCTCTCTCTCTCTCTCTCTCTCTCTCTCTCTCTCTCTCTCTCTCTCTCTCTATCTCTGCTTGAAAATGAATAAATATTTTTTTAAATAAGCATATAAATTTCAAACAATAGAGCATTAAAAAGGACAGGAAGTCTTCCTCTATCCTTTTGTAAGTCACCAAAATACAATGAGACAAAAATAAAACTAGAAACAATTCAGAAAAATATTAAAAGAATAGCATTCCAGCTGTTCACAAAGACAAAGCAAACAAACTCAAATTCCCTGGTCCCTGAATGACTAAGTGAACAAAGCCACTCCCCTTTCCTTGATGTGAAAGATTTCAGTCTATTTGCTAAAGCATAATGCTTTCCTTATCATAATTAACATGCAGTCTACACTACATAAGGTTTTATGGGGTTTTTCTTTCTGCTTGTACAGATACCTCTTTGCATTTATATAGGATTATTTCCAGGACCTCCTGTGGATAGCAAAATCTACTGATGTGGGAGTCTCATATAAAGTGCCATGTTAATAACTTATGTGTGTCCACTTGTACACTTTAAGATTACTTGTAATACATAATGTGAATGGAATAATAGTGGTTATATTGTTAAGGGACTAACAGCAAGAAAAAATATGAAAATGTTCAGTGCAGATACAACTTTTTCCTTCAAATATTTTTTGTCCCTAGTTAACTGATTAGATACAGAGCACATGGAGAGAGCCAACTAATTATGCAATTTGATAAACTCTAAAGTTCATATGAAATGTTAATAAACATGCAGAAAGAGAAAATATTCTACAAGAAAGATATTAAGCCTACTCAATATCAGTAAATATTACAAAGTTAAAATTATTAAAGAGTGATTCTGGCCTACAAATAAATGGAGTAATTATGGGTAGTATAACTTAAAGGTAGATTCCGGTTATATAAAAGAACTTAATATCACAGAGGTAACACAATTAAAATTGAATATCTGTCTGATCAAACAAAGATTTTCTAATTATAAAGGAGAGAAAATCTTCAAAGAAAAAGTAGTAAAATGCAAATGCTGCTAAAAGCTGAAAACTACAACATACACATTAGAAATGATCATAAATTGTTTACATTCCAATTTTATAAAATATTCATACAGTGTAATTTAGAACACTAAGAAACAAAAGAAAACTTAAGTCAAGCCAGAAAAAGAAGATTTAAGGAAAGGTCTAAGAACCAGAATCATAGAACAAGAGAATGAAAGTTCCATGAAACACATGGATGATGTTGGAAGAGGAAAAGGCCTTGATGAGCCAAGCTGTGCTAGGCACAGAAAGAAGCACTCTCCACTCCATCCTGGGAGAGCCATCATCACCCAGTCAAGGGAACACATTCCTAGAGAGAGTAGTCAAAAGCAGCAGAAAGCAGCCCAAACCCAGCAGCATGGAGAGGAGCAGGAGGCACATGATATAGATTTGTCTGCTGCTGTCTGGCTCCATTACATGGACTGTGCTTAACAGTCCCGTTCTAAATTCCAACTAGAAGTACAGCATAACTCTTGCCTTAAGACCCTGGTAGAACACATGAAATGATAGTATCACAATACCTTAACATATGTAAAAACCGAAACCATGTTTGTGCAACACACTCATTATCCATTTCTGGAGGGATCAGATTGGCATCTTCATCAGGAACTTTAAATGGAGGAAATGAAGGGCCATATGTGAAACGCAGCAATCTAGAAAATAAAAAAAAAAAAAACACCACTAAATATTTACTTTTTGGGGGGAGGGTGCGTTTCAAGGTAAGGTCTTCCTCTAGACCAGGCTGGCCCCAGTCTCAGGGTGGCCTCAAACTCATGACAATCCTCCTACCTTGGTCTCCCAAGTGCTGGGATTAAAGGCGTGTACCACCATGCCCAGCTCTTTCCGTCCTTCTTTCCTTCCTTCCTTCCTTCTTTCTTCCTTCCTTCCTTCCTTTCTTTATTTATTTATTTTTATGGAGCTATGAATTGAATCTGGAGCCTCAGGTGTACTAGGCAAGCACTCAACCACTAGCTATTTTCCCAGCCCTCTCTTAACTTTTGACTTTGAAACAAAGTCTTGCTAAATTGCCAAGGTTTGCCTTGAACTTATGATCCTCCTACGTTAGCCTGAGTAGCTGGAATTACAAACCTGTACCACTAATCCCAGTCCATTTCTTAAAAAAATAAAAATATATTCAAGCATAGTAGTATAAAAGAGAAAACAGATGAAACACATGCTCCTTACTTAAGTGAAAATGATATATAAAAACTCTGATTTACAAAACTGGCAAAATGGATAGATTTTCAGGTTTTTTGTTTGTTTTTGAGGTAGGGTCTCATTGTAGCCCAGGCTGATCTGGAATTCACTCTATAATCTCAGGATGGCCTTGAACTCACAGTGATCCTTTTACCTCTGCCTGGAATTAAAGATGTGCTGCACCAGAGAGATTTTTAGTTTTTTAAATATTTTATTTATTTATTTGTTTGTTTGTTTGTTTGTTTGTTTGTAAGCAGAGAGAGAAGTAGAAAGATGAAAAAAACAAACAGAATGGGTACTCTAGGGCCTTCAGCTGCTACAAACTCCAGAGTTTGAGCCACTTTATGCATCTGGCTTTATATGGGTATTAGGGAATCAAACTCGGGTCCCTGGGTTTTATAGTTTTTTAAAAGATGTTTTAGGGCTGGAGGGATGGCTCAGCAGTTAAAGGCACTTGCTTGGAAAACCTGATGGCCTGGGTTAGATTCCCCAATACCCACTTACAGCCAGATGCACAAAGTGGCACATATATCTGGAGTACATTTACAGGGGTAGGAGGCCCTGGTGTGCCCATATTTATTCATTCTTTCTCTCTCCCTCCCCCTTTTTTCTGTGTCTTTCTCTCTCTCTCTCAAATAACTAAAATCGTTTTTAAAATGTTTTTAGTTATTTATTTGCAAGCAGAGAGAAATAGAAGAGAGACAGAAAATCGACAGGGAAAGAGAGAGAAAATGGCCGAGGGCCTCCACCCATTGCAATCGAACTCCAGATGCATGTGCCACCTTGTGCATCTGGCTTTATGTGGGTACTGGGGAATTGAACTCAGGTCCTTCTGCTTTACAGGCAAGTGCCTTAACCACTAAGGCATCTCTCCAGGCCCTAAAAATACTTTTTTAAACGGGGGGGGGGGGGGGAGGTAGGAGGATCACCTTGAATTCAAGGCCACCCTGAGACTACATAGAGAATTCCAGGTCAGGCTCAAAAAAAACAAACAAAAAAGCACATGTAATTAAAGCAACAAGAATCAGACATCAAATGAAAAAAACAGATACTACTATCTCTGTTTACAAGAAAACTAAATGAGAAAAGTACACTAAAATATTAGCTATCTTTAAATAATGGATATTTCCCCTCCACTTTTAAATTTAAAACAAAATAAGTTGAAAGAGGATTCACAATATTGATAATCACCATGACATACTAGAATATTCTTTGATTTTAGTCAGCAGTGTTAAGGGGCCAATATGTAAAAAGCCATCATTTAAAGATAACTACTTAATTAACTTAGAAAAAGACCAGTCTACTTTCTAATATATAATACCACCCACCTACAAAGTACTTGTTCCTACTACCCTCTCCCCAATCAAATCTAGATCAAATCAAATCTCTAGACTAACAGTTTACAAGAAATAGAGGGGACACAAAATATGTTAACTAATGATGACAGCATAATCGGAAAACTCCAGAATGTGAAAAACTAAAGCAAACAGCCTGTTTATTCATAGAATAGTAATGGAATTACATATAAGTGGTTTTTTAAAAAAGGAAAAATCATTTAATAAACTGTCTACTGTGGTTATAAAGTAGCACGCATATAACTTGGTCCCATTTTTGTAAAATTATACCTAAGTACCTATACTAGGATTTCAGTAAACCCTGGTCTATCTTTCTAATTTTTTGATTATTTTAATAATCATCTGGATTTAAGACGGATGACAGTGCAGAATTTATATCTCAAAACTACTTGATTATTCTGAAAGGTTTTAGATTAGACAAGCATTAGCCAAACTATTTTTTAAGTGGCTCAATCTATATCTGATATACAGTAATAATGGATACAGGCTTTTTATAATATATTGGTATTTGTAAGTATTGTCATGGAACCCTGAAAGACACAGACCTAGAGAAAAGCTGCCCAAAGTTAGATAGATGAGGAGATAAAGATCTACCTGGAAGTGAGTGCACAGATGACCTTGCTCCACTGCTCCACCACTGCCGGATGGTGCCTCCAGTTAGCCACCATCTCCTTGGCTGTCTTCCAATAAGGAGGTGTTGGGAAGCACCGTGTACAAGCTAGTAACCAGACCTCAAAGAGAACACCAATCAACTTCTCTGCTAGATTCTCAGCAATGCCACCTGGCCAATGGGGGGAAAAAACCTTTGTCATGCTTACCTTTAAGGCAAAAATCTTTAATTTACTGATGTGAGAAAACTGATCAAAAACTAAATAACTGCAATGGTAAGTACTGATTTTCAAATAATAAACGAAATTCTTAGAAGCTCCTATGAAGGAATTTTATGAGTAATATCAATGAATTGCTTTAAATTTTCAAAATGTTTTCTTAGTGAAGATATTAATCTCCCAGGGGGCTGGGGAATTAGCAGACAGACACAGACACACAGGGAAAGAAAGGATGAGTGCCTTTAATGAGTGATTTACTACTAGAAATCAGTTTCTGTGCCGGGCAATTCACACATATAATCTCACATCCATAATCTGCAGATTATTTCTGTAGGATATGTATACTTTGTTGCAGGTGGGTGTGGTGGGGGGGGGAGTCTTGTTACATGTCTCAGGCTGGCGTGGAATTCACTATGTAGCCCAGATGACTAAACATGAGTCTTCTGCCTCAGCCTACCCAACACTGGGATTATAGGTGTGAACCACCCTTCTTGGCTATTACCAATTATTAATTATACCTATGTCAAAAGTGAGAAAAATTAAGTTCACTAAAGTTAAGTAACTTGGTCCCCCAAACCACCACGCAACCAACAAGGGAAGGAATCAGAACAAACAGCTAACTCAAAAGTTTGCCATAAAATGCTCCAGGTGTTTAAAAGTGACTCTTCAAGAAAAAAAAAAAAAAGGCATAAAGAAGCAAAAGACTGGTGCTGGGCAGGACAAAACCTTGAAAACAAGTGCTCTAGTCTAATCTCAGAGCCAGAGGGAAACAAGAGCAGTGGACTTTATTTTGCATAATTCCAGGAAGTAAAGTCAGGAATAGAAAAGCAATTAGGATATAACTTGAAATAAGCAAAATCAAGGTTCCAACAAGCAAGAGCCCAAGGAGGAGGCGAGCTGCCCAAGATCACTGGCATAAGGAGTGTGTGGTGCTCTGCATCACATGTTCCCCCAGAAACTCATGCTTGGAATGCTTGGTCTCCAGCTGGTGGCAATTTGGAAGGTGGAGCCTTGCTGGAGGAGGAAATGTGTTCGTGGGGCTCAGCTTTGGGGTATTACAGCTAGTTCCCCCTTGCCAGAGATGGGCTCACTCTCCTGCTGCAGTGTTCCACCTGCTGTGACAAGGAGGTGATGCAGCCTCTGCCATCATGAAACTTCCCTTCAAGACTACAATAGGAAGCAAGCAGCAGAGAGCCAATGAATCAGTGATATAACTGGCTAGCTTTCATCAATACAAGACAGTATTCCTTTCTTGGGTTCCTTCTCACACTAAAATTCCATGTTCCTTCTGGGCATTTCCTTGGACTACATTCATGTAACAATACCAAACACATTCATTTGTGTTAGTGATGAGAACACAGATGAATAAGCAACAAAAGAATCTCAAACTCAAATACCAACCTCTAGTTCAGGTATACTGTGCTTTGAAAGTGCACAAAGTGGTGCTTCACTGTAAAATTTCATAGAACTGGAAGCTTTTTAATAGCTAGCCTATGAATGTATGCTGTCATACTTCAAAATTGAACACCTTAAGACTTTGGTGGCTTCATCTGCCGAACAAGATATTTTCTGGGCTAGGGATGGGATAGAACTCATTGATAAGAATACTTGCCTAGCATGGGCTAGGGCCGGGTTCATTTCCTTAGCGTGAGCACACGCACACACACACACACACACACACTCACGCATATACACAAATGATATCTTCTGTCACTATCAAGCTCTACTTTGATATCTACTTTATAATTAGCTGTATTATCTATAGGCTCTCATGTGTGTTTTCTCCTATCTTACTGCATTCAACAAGTTACCTTCCTGTGTTTATCAAACATAATTTATCAAGTCCTTCCCTACATAAGCAAAATTATCACCAAAAGTAAAATTATATAATTTTATCTTTGAAAGCTTAAGTCTAAAAACTTTTAACTTGTGTTTTTCAAACCAAAATTATATTCCCATTGAGGTTATTAATCCTTTAAGTTTAAATGTGAACTGCATCTAGAGCTCAGAAATATATCTTTAAAAATTAACATACCTTGAACAGTTGGAGGGGCCAGAAGTATGTCATTTATTTGCAGAAGGAACAACAGTAAGACTTCCCAGGTTTCTCGGGCCATGATGGATGAGTCACGGGCCAATTTCTGAATGGCTCTCAGAACCTGTAGGCACAGTCGGATCTGACTGGAGCCCTGTTCCTGTCTGAAGAAGACAGACAGATATCACTGACAGGCCTGGAAGAGAGACAGCAACAGCCAAAGAACAGGAAACTTACTGATGTAGCCCAGTGGTCCAATGACCTCCCTAACAGCTTCAGCAGGTAGGGACACCTGCCTCAGCTTACTGCTACTTCCCCCCATTATTCAGTTCAGCACCCCAGAATCTCCATCTACTGCTCCTGTGAAAGTTTAGCTTCTGGGAAAAAGGGGTAAACTAGAAGGTAAAATTTACCTCTGGACTATCTATGTCTGAAATGAGCCTGGAACATACAGGTAGCTGCTCATATTGAAGGAGACAGAATCTTTCATTCTCTTTTAATTTTTTGAAACACATTCACAAAAATTCTTTTGACTTTGCAGTGAAGCTAGGGACCAGCCATACAAGAGAATGTTTAAAGTGATGAGATGTACAGGCATGTAGAAAATGAACAGCTGCTACCATTTTACTAATAGAAAAGATGAGGCTTCAAAGGGTTCTGCCCCCTAAAACAGTTAATTTCTCTGTAGTCTTCAGAACACCCCACCCCCGTGGGAAGAAAGCCAATTTATAAAAACAGGGTGAAAGAGAAAGATAGAGGTCCAAGACCCAGCCCTTGCCCAACTTCCTTAGACCACCTGAGAATTCCAAGAAGTACATTAACAAATGGTGAGCTGATATATCCAGATTTCCTGTGTGAAACCCAAGACAATATCTATAGTATTGCTAAAATAAAACTAAAGTCAAGTTTCTTGCCACAAAGACCAGGTAGAAATGTGTCTGAATCAGAAAAATGGGACTCAGAGCATCCTGAAGAAATATCAGGCAGGACATGGTGGTGCTCTCCTTTAATCCTAGCACTCGGGAGGCAGAGGTAGGAGGATCACCATGAATTCAAGGCCACCCTGAGACCACATAGTGAATTCCAGGTCAGCCTGGGCTAGAGCAAGACCCTACCTCAAAAAAAAATAATAATAATAATAATAATAATAATAGTCAGAAAATGATCTACTCCTATAGCTCCCATTTCAAGCTTAGAAGATTCCCAGGTTGTAGGACATGACCCAAAAAACTAGATAACCTAGAGTTGCAATCACATAACACTACTGTTTCCTGAAAGAAGTTAGACCTAAAACAAAATGATGGAACAAAGCAAGTAGTCCCCAAAAGCAGAGAGCTATCCCACATTCACCTAGAGGTGAAATAAGTCCATGTAATGTTATGTGGCTCTAGTATATGTCTGCTGCTCTGGCTTACTTGAGAGAGGTTATGTAATAGCCCCAAAGCTTATCTAGCTACAGAAGAGGAAGACAAGAATAAGGAATAAAAGTACCACTCAGGGTCCTGGGGTGACACTCTTCTAAGCCAGCAATAACATCACATTGCTCTAATGGTTACCACTATTTCCAGGTACCTATCCAATAGCAGGAAAAGAAACAAATGCTCCTCTGTAGCCTCATGTAAAGTCCTAAAGTCAGGAGTAGAAACCCAGTTTATAAAGCTAGAAACAAACAAACAAATACAGTAACCTTTACATTAAAACAAAAAGACTTCAGGCTGGAGAGATGGCACAGCAGTTAGAGGTGTTTGTTTACAAAGCTTGCCTACCCAAGGTTCAATTCCCCATTACCCACATAAAGCCAGATGCACAAAGTGGCATGTGTCTAGAGCTTGTCTGCAGTGGACAGAGGTCTTGCACACCCATATATTCCCCTTAAATAATTGAAGAAAGGGAGAGAGAGAAAGAGATGATATTTTTAAAAATAAGAAGGTAGCTGGGTGTGGTTGTGCATGCCTTTAATCTCAGCACTTAAGGCTGAGAGGTAGGATGATCGCCATGAGTTTGAGGCCACCATGAGACTACATAGTGAATTTCAGGTCAGTCTGAGTTAGAGCAACTCTACCTTGAAAAACAAAAAAGTAACTTGTGACATG
The DNA here is from genome assembly GCA_004024765.1 of Zapus hudsonius. NCBI lineage: Eukaryota > Metazoa > Chordata > Mammalia > Rodentia > Dipodidae > Zapus > Zapus hudsonius. Next base: position 77,890 of record PVHP010002462.1, read on the forward strand.
GTGGTACACGCCTTTAATCCCAGCACTGGGAAGGCAGAGTAGGAGGACTGTCATGAGTTCGAGCCTGGGACTACAGAGTGAATTCCAGGTCAGCCTGGGCTTAGAGTGAGATCCTACCTCAGAGAGAAAAAAGAAAAGTAACAATTTGTGATCTGAAGAAAAACTTTAGAATAGGGACCAGTGAAACTGGCCTACCACATGGGTTCATAAGTAAAACTCTTTCTTCTTTTTATTGATATAATCTATGTCTGCTTTCCCATTTCACCAGCACAGCCAAGCTGCAATACCATATGGTCCACAATATAGTATTTTCTTTCTTTTTTTTTTTTTTTTTTCCGAGGTAGGGTCTCACTCTAGTCCGGGCAGACCTGGAATTCACTCTGTAGTCTCAGGCTGGCCTTGAACTCACGGTGATCCTCCTACCTCTGCCTCCCAAGTGCTGGGATTAAAGGCATGCGCCACCACGCCCGGCAATATAGTTAGTATTTTCTACCTGGCTCTTTACCAAAAGTTTGCTGACCACTGCTAAACATTATGTTTCCTAAAGTATAGTTGAACAATTAAAGCTCTAAGATATTTTACAAAATTGTTCATTTGTCTCTTTATTATGCAAAAGCTATTAAACTAATGGACAAGAGAGAAAGATTTCACTCACTGGGACTTAATCTCTAGCAAAATGGTAAAGGCTGTTTTCTGTATTTTGAGATTTTTCTGTTTTCCTTTTTTTGGAGGTAGGGTCTCTCAGTCTAGCCCAGGTTGATCCACTTACTGTATAGCTATCCCTAGGCTATTTTTAAGTAGGATGGCAAGAAGAATAAAGCTATAACACTTAAAAGTCTGCATACTTGTAAACATCCATCTCCTGTTATTTCCATTTGAAGTCAACAAAATAAAAGCAACAAGCATTTAATCCATACATAACACAGTATTGCGCTAAGTACTATGAAAGACCCAGAGTATAGGCAGCCAGGTTTCTGTCCTCATATTGGTTAGATGGGAAAATGAAGCTATATATTTTTAAGGAGAAGCAATAAAACAGTGTGTGATAAGTGATACAGGTTCAGAGAGTGTAATTACTGTGGGCCTGCCCGGTCACAAAGAACTTATAAGAAAGAAATATGGACAGCAAGGCAATGGACAAGAGAAGGAAGATGACAAAGGGGCAGACAATGATGGAAAGATCTCTAAGGGGTCTGAGAAGAATGTTTCTGCATCTGACTAAAGAGTAGGGCTCAGCCAGAATTACCAGCAGCTAGTCAATCTACTTAGGGGTCGGATTGCAGCTATTACTTTGTATAAGGAAGGGAATTTATACCTGATCCTACAGACCACAGGTCTGGTGAAAACTACTCTTATTCAATGCAGATTATGTGAAACCAACTTCCTTCTAAATATGGAAAGATAAAATTTTGAGAGCAATTTCTGAGTGATTCAGTTCTTTACAAGATATCTGACTGAAAAAGTTGTTAGAGCTTTCAGTTTAATGGGAGATAAACCTTCCCTTCCACTCCTTTCACAAACATGAAACACAGTTGAAAACACATCCTTATGAACTGATGGCAAACCAATGCTTTCTTCCCCATTCTCTATTTTTTCCCAAAATCTGTTATAAGGAAGCCCAGGGTCTTGGGCATTCAAAATCTGCCACTGAACTGTATCCTCAGCCTCAGAATATAAAATCTTAACAGGGGGGAAAAAAGCATAGCAGGTAGTTTACAAAAATTTAAGGCCTTTGTCTTAGAAGAAGGGGGAAATTAGTAACAAAACTTCTAAGGGTAATCTTTTGGCCCATCATAAATTTGCCTATAATTTCAAGTTTACTTCTCTATTTATTTTTGTTTATGAGACAGGGTCTCATGTAACTTATGCTGGCCTTAAATTTACTATGTAGCTGAGGATGGTCTTGAACTCCTGACCACCTACCTTCTTCCAAGTGCTGGCAATACAAGCATGCACCATCATGCCTGGCCTGAGTTTACTTATTTCTATGCCTTCATTCTCCCTTAGGAATATTTTTAGATAGGATTAGTTTTCTTTAGCTTAAGTGATGACAAGAATAATGATATATGAAAAAAAAAAATTTTGAGCAGAAGGGAAATATATCACCATATTTTAATACCCAACAGCTACACATCTTAAAAACAAAGCCAAAAAAAAAAAAAAACCCTGTAAGCTGAAGACATGCATATTAAAAATTTTTGGTAAGACCAAGTATGCTGTTACACTCCTATAATCCTAGCACCTGACACGCTGAGGCAGAAGAATTGTTTGAGGCCAGAGTTCAAGGTCAACCCTGGCTACATAATGAGATCCTGTCTCAAAAACAAAATTTTTAAAAGCCCAGGTAAATATTACATAAGCCTATAAATCTATCTCTCTCTTATTCATATTAAAATAATCTTTTTTTTTAATATTTTATTTATTTATTTGAGAGAGAGAGAGAGAGAGAGGCAGACAGAGAGAGGCAGAGAGAATGGGCACGACAGGGCCTCCAGCCACTGCAAATGAACTCCAGACACATGCGCCCTCTTGTGCGTCTGGCTTTACATGGGCACTGGGGAATCAAACTCAGGTCCTTCTGCATTGCAGGCAAACGCCTTAACGGCTAAGCCATCTCTTCAGCCCTAAAATAATCTTTAATTAACTGAAAACAGTGCTCAAAGGACTAACTGTAAAATCAGATCCTAAATGTTTTTTTTTAAATATTTTATTTATTCATTTTCAAAGAGAGAGAGAGAGAGAGAGAGAGCACCAGGGCCACCACCTTGTGGGTCTGGCTTATGTGGGTCCTGGGGAATTGAACCCAGGGCCTTAGGCACTGGAGGAAAGTGCCTTAACCGCTGAGCCATCTCTCCAGCCCCTAAATGTTTAATAAAGTAACATTTGTGAATATTTTATTATGATCCTGATAATAGGCCAAGTAAACAGGTACAACTTACCTTGGTACAAAAAGATTTTGCAGGTGTTTTAGTATACTTTGAACATATAGATTAGGTTCTTTAATCACTGGCAATGGAATAGAATCTTTCGGCATCACCAAAGCCATAATCCAGTCTGTATACACATCAACACAATATTTCACAGTTTCTCCATCCAATGGAAGGGTCAATCCATAGCAAACAACTTCCATGGTCCATTTCACCTAAACAAAAGGAAACATCCATATAGAATTATTATAGATCGCTATCTGTATCTCACTAGACATATTTAAAATATAACAGCTTCTCAGTGCCAAATCTTCTAAACCAGTAGTATATTCATCCCAACATACACAGACCCACTCATGTATAAGACATTAATATTCCCCAAGCAAAGGATGTCAAAATAAATTACTTTCTTGTGTGTTTATGTGTGTGGATGTATATGCACACATGTATGCATGTGGAGGCAAGAGTGAGGCCTTCCAAACAGAACAGAACCAGGAATCTCAAGACTGACTCTAGAGTTCAGGGGAAAGGGTCTAACACTCAAGTCTCTATCTTGGTCACTTAGTTGAAGTGGAGAACTAGGTATGTTCAGTAAGAACTCCCAGCAGCATAACAGGTACATCCCAGGCCTTATAAGCCCCACAAACGCCAAGATCTAGTCCCCAACACAAGTGATATCAAAACTGAGAAGTCTCACTACATTAGACAGAAATCCATTAAAAGTCAACATTAAATAAATTCTTTAGTAACTATGATGGTTTGATCCAGGTGTCTCCCACAAATGAATGTGTTCTGAATGCTCGATCACCAGCTAATGGCAGTTTGAGTATTGGAACCTTGTTGGAGGTGTGTTGTTGGGGGCAGGCTTATGGGTGTTATAGCCAGCTTCCTCTTGCCAGTGTCTGGCACACTCTCCTGTTGTTGTTGTCAACCTGATGTTGGCCAGGAGGTGATGTCCACCCTCTGCTCATGCTATGGTTTTCCCTGCCATCATGGAACTACCCGAGTCTGTAAGCCAAAATAAACCCATTCCTACACAAGATACTTTTTGTTGGGTTCTATTCTGAGCAGTAACAAGAAAGTTAACTACAATAGTAACCAATTTTCACATAATAGAATTAAATGAAGAAACACTTACTTCTTTGTCAGTTTTTAACAAACTCTCACAACCAGCCACTGAAGGAGCACCTAAGGCCTGTCCAAGAGGACGGACCACTGCATTCGCCACCTCTCGCCCGACACTCTCTGGATAGCTGTGCAGCACACTGGTATGCCCTTGATCATTCTGAATCACCAAATGCAGTGACCGCCACTCAGAGTACATTGTGCCACTAAAGTACTATCCAAATGGCACCTGAAAAGACAAAGACATGCATATCAAATTATGCTACTGAACTGCAAATTAATTTTTAAAAGAACTGGAGAGAGATGGTTCCATGGTGAGCACTTCCTATGTAAGCATGAGGGACTGAGGAAGCCAATAGACCACTTAAGTTTGAATCTCAGGACCCACAGGAACAGCTGGACATGGTCATGCAAGTCTATAATCTCAGTCCTGTGGGAACCAGAGACCCTAGAATTGCTGGAACTTACAAAAATGGCAAGAGACTCTAGCTCATATAAGAATGGGCAGAAGGGCTGGAGAGATGGCTCAGCGGATGGGGTGCTTGCCTCCAGTGCCTGGGGCTCCGAGTTCAGTTCCCCGGGACCCACGTGGGCCGGGCCCACGGGGTGGTGGCCCTGGTGTGCGCTCTCTCTCTCTCTCTCTCTCTCTCTCTCTCTCTCTCTCTCTCTCTCTCTCTCTCTCTCTCTCTCTCTCTCCCTCTCCCTCTCCCTCTCCCTCTCCCTCTGCTTGAAGATGAATAGATAAAATATTTTTAAAAAAAGAATGGGCAGAAGAGGGATGGAGCAGGACACCAAATGTTTACTCTAGCCAATGCAGGCAAGCAACCCCCCCCCCAGGCAAGAGTATAGGGTGACGCATGGCCACATACACATGCACACAACACCCCCAAAGCACGCAAGCAAAAAACAAAAATTAATTTTAAAAAAGGAAAATACTTAGGTGGCATGATAAAGATAGGTTGCAAACACACTGGTTCTAGAAAACATCACTTCACACACACACACACACACACACACACACACAAATTTAAATATTTTGCACTACATAAAATGATCCCTTGCCAGGCGTGGTGGCCTACACCTTTAATCTGGGAGGCAGAGGTAGGAGGATCACTGTGAGTTCAAGGCCACCCTGAGACTACATAGTTAATTCCAGGTCAGCCTGGGCTAAAGCAAGATCCTACCTCGAAAAACCAAAACACTAAATAAAGGGGCTGAACAAGATGGCTTATCGGTTCGGTTAAGGTGTTGCCTGCAAAACAGAAGGAACTGAAGTTCAATTCCCCATTACCCAAACAATGTGGTGCACATGTCTGGAGTTTTGTTTGCAGTGGCTGAAGACCCTGGAGCACTCTTTCTCTCTATCTGCCTCTCTCTCTCTCTCTAATAAATAAAAAATATTAAAACTAAATTTAAAAATTAAAAAAGAAATAACCCCTGATGAGAAAGCTTCCCCTTGCCAGTGTGTTGCTATTGTTCACCTGATGTTGGCCAGGAGTTAATGCCCCTCCTCCCCTCCACTCATGCAATCATTTTCCCTGCCATCATGGAGCTTCCCCTCAAGTTTGCAAGCCAAAATAAACTCATTCCTCCCATCAGCCACTTTTGGTAAGGTTCTTTTCTGGGAAGCAAGAAGCTGACTACAACAGTTTTGGTACCAGAGAGTGGGATCTGTCATAACTGCTAGAACCCTGATTCTGTGGCTTTGGTCTTTTAAAACTGATATGCAGGAGGATGAATGTGGACTGATTAGAAACCTCGGCCTAAGAGACACCTTGCAATGCTGTAAGTACAAGCTTGATGGACCATTCTGGTCAGAGCTGAAACACCTAAATGCAGTAAGGACTATGGACTATGATGTTTGGCTTATGAAGGTAAAAAAGAACTTTGTCAGGACTGTGCCAGAAGTAGTTTGTGTGACAGACTTTCTGCATTTGGCCTGCCTGTGTCCTGAGAACTTGTGCAGGGTTGCTTTGTGTAGAGATGGACTGGTGTGAGCATATGAAGATGGCACGGAAAGGAAGGATCTATGAGTCACAATGGCTGCCCATTCAGTTGCAATTGTTTGGGCGATTACAACTACTGAGATTGGGCCAGGTGACCTGCATTGGGACAACAGGAAAAATGCACTCTTTTGGAGTAAGAGGCCTATTTGCTGAAGAAGGTTTCCTGCTCTTCAAAGTTGGTTTTATTCTCCCCTGGAGTAATAAATTTGTAGCCCACCTGATACTGTGGAATGTAACAAATCCAGGAAGAGGGTCATTGACGTGCAACACCTTTGTTTTTTGACAACGGCCATGGGCAGTGTAGTGTGAAGCAGATGTGTTAGATTGCCTGTGTGGAGGCCTGATGGAGACATGAGGATGAACCTTGGGTTGCAATAAAGACCCAATGAAATTATAGGACTATGGGATGTCTGCCAAGGACAGCTATCAGCACCAGATGAAGTTTTCCCAAATTGTGAGTAGCCAAGTTGTAGGGGTGGAACCAGAACTCCAAGAGACTGGTCATTGGTTATCATCAGACTTCGGGTTAGAGTTTCATGTTTGCCCTGTTTTGTTTTGTTTTAATCATGTATCGGTTCAATCTGTCTTTACTAATGTCCAATGCCATCTTTTGCAGTATGAATGTTCTGTGCCATTAGGAGTTTTTTAGTTTTAGTTTTATTTATTTTTGTATTATAGCTCAGTTGAAAGAAAAACTGTGGGGATTTTTGGAGTTGAGCTGAATGCACTGCACTTTACATTATTAGTTTGGGGGGGGCATGGGCAGATTGTGATGACTTCATCCAGATGTCCCTCACAAACAACAGTGTTCTATTTAGCTCAATCCCCAGCTGATGGCAAATTTTGGAATTGGAACCTTGTGGGAGGTTGTGTTGTTGGGGGCAGGCTTATGGGGGGGGGTTATAGCCAGCTTTCCCTTGCCAGTATTTGGCACACTCTCCTGTTGCTGTTGTCTACCTAATGTTGGCCAGGAGGTGATGTCCCCCTCTGCTCATGCCATCATTTTCCCTGCCATCATGGAGCTTCCTCTCAAGACTGCAAGTCAAAAAAAAAAAAAATTCCTCCACACGTCACTTTTTGTTGGTTTCCTTTCTGCACAGCAATGAGAAGTTGACTACAACAGTGATGGTTTTGTTGTCAACTTGGCCTGTTTAGCAATCTTGGGTGGGTCTCTGAGGTTGTTTACAGGAATTCGGGCCTCTCATTGGGGGGGGGGAGATTATAAGGAGGCTCAGGGGAGCTAGAAACAAAAATCTTTTCCTGGGAAAGCAATACAGGAAGGAAATTCCAGAGATTCAGAAAGCCAACAAGTCTGGGAAAGGGTTGCAAGACCCTGCCCTAAGGCTATATAAAGGGGAAGGAAACCTATCTTCTCATTCTCTCCCCTTGCCCATTTGCTGATGTGTGTTGTGTGTGTGTGTGTGGTATTAGTGATGGCTTCTCTTTCTCTCTGCTTAGATCTGTGAAAGGGGACCAGCCTCTTTCGTTATTATGGTACTACCCCTGGACCTATAGTTTCAATAAATCCTTTCTTCCCATAAACTGTTCCTGGTGTGGAGGTTCATCCCAGCATCATATGGTTGACTATGACAATTTTGGTACCAGAGAGTGTGATGATATTGTGAGATAAATCTGACCGTGTGGACTTTGGCCTTGTGTGCTGGAAGAATGGACATGGATCTGGTACTGGAAACTGAAGATGCCTTCCAGAGAAGTAAGCCATGTTTTATGGACTATTCTGGTGAGAGTTTGAAACTGCTAAGTGAAGAGAGAATTGCACTTGTGAGGCTTAGCTTGTGAACTTTCTAAAGGGAAAGAGAGACTGCAGGGAAGTTTATTGAAACTGTGTTACTATAATAAGGGGTGGATGCATTCTACTGCCCATGCCCAGAATTTGGTCAATACTGAATTTAAGTAATGGACTGATGTCCTTGGCTAACACTATGAAACTGAAAATTTTAAGATTTAAGATTGGAAAAAACTCAAAGCAAGTTTAACTTACTGGCACAGAGAATGGCTTTAGGTTACTGAAGCTGCTATTATCAACACATTAGCAACCTATAAGAAGATAGCCCAACTGCTTTACATTAAAACAATGGAAAGGATGCCTGTGTTGTTTCCACCTAGAAAGGACTAAATGATAAGACTGTGCAAACTCTTTTGAAAGGAGATAACTGAAAGGAAGGAACCTGCTCTTCAAGGTTTATTTCATCTTTGAATTAACAACATGGCTGTGTCCTGCATACCTGATATTGCTTTTGGAAATGTGAAAAATACATGCACAAAGTGGGTCATGAAGTTCCAGGAGCCACTGCTGAGATGCAGTATATGGAATAGGGCGTGATATACTTGATAGGCCAGTGAAGCCTTTGGAAGATGGTTTTCAATGACAACCCAAAGATGCTTCAGATATACCAGGAGTGTACAAGGGTGACCATAAAGCTCTGTTGGCTCAGGATGGAAGTTTTCCCCAGCTACTCAGCCAAGCTGGCGGGGTAGAATTGGAAAATTCGGAGACTGTCAGTCACTGGTTGTGATATCCAACTTGAACTGCAGATGTTTGATGTTTGCCTAATGTTTTTTGAGTTTGTACTGGTCCAGTCTCTCCTTGTTATATGCCTCATGACCGCTGGAAATTTTTAATCTGTGCCGTTATATGTTAAAAGCATATATCCTGTGTTAATGTTATAAAACTCCCAGTTGAGGGACCTTACCTTATGTTGGGGGAGATTATACGTCTCAGGTTGTATGTGGGACAGTTATATCATTTTAGGTGGAATTATGATCTTGTTACTATCTTCATCTGGAAATTAAGTATGATGTAAACAGATATGGTTTGATGTCAAGTTAACAAAGGGTGGACTTATGATGTTTAAGTTTTGTTGTCAACTTGACCTGTTTAGTAATCTTGGGAGGCCCTCTCAGTAGGGGACAGGATGTAAGGAGGCTCAAGGGAGCTAGAAACAAACATCCCTTCCTGGGAGTACAGTGAAGGAAGGAAATTCCAGGAAGTCAACAAATCTGGGAAAGGGTTCCAAGACCCCACCCTAAGACTATATAAAGGGGAAGAAAATTGTTCTCTTTCCTTCCCCTAGTCTGCCTTCCTGGCTGCTGGTGCATCTCTTCATCAGCATTGAAACAAAGTTTCCTCAACCTTCCAGCCTGGACTAAAGACCAGAGGCTCACCAGAAAGACTTTAGGCCTTCAGTGCTGAATTGGGACTGCTGAGGCATCCAACTACTCGGACTGAGCAGCTACAGGTTTCTTGATTTCCAGGCTAAAGACTGCTATTGTGGGGCTGCCATGAGCTAATCCAATAAATCACCCTTTTTACTACAATTCATTCTGTGGTTCTGTTCCTCAAGAGATTTATATTTAAGATTTATATTCACCTGGAATTTACTTCTACAAGTAACATAAGAAAGGTTCAGCTTTATTTTCTTCTAGATAAACAGCTGGGTGTGCCAACATTATCTATCAAAAGTATGTCCTTAGCCTGAGACTACATAGTGAATTCCAGGTAAGCCTAGGATAGGACGAGACCCTACCTGGAAAAAAACAAAAAAACAAAAAAAGGGGGGGGGGCTGGAGAGATGGCTTAGCAGTTAAGGCGTTTGCCTGCAAAGAAGGACCCAAGTTTGAGTACCCAGTACCCACATAAAGCCAGATGCACAAGGTGGTGCATGTGTCTGGAGTTTGCAATGGCTGAAGGCCCTGGTGCCCCCTCTCTCTCTCTCTCTCTCTCTCTCTCTCTCTCTCTCTCTCTCTCGCTCTCGCTCTCGCTCTCGCTCTCGCTCTCGCTCTCACTCTTTCTTAAAAAGCTGGAGGTAGAGAATAAAAGTTTGCTATCATAGAATGGAACAAGAACTGAATTTCTATTAAAGGACTTGACAGAAGTGTCCAAGACAGGCTACAGGGACAGACAGGAAATCAGTATATTCTAATGTCACTCCCTTAGCTGCTGGCAGAAATGCCATCTGCAATGCTCCAGAAGTAGACACCCCAGGAGGATGGCAGTTCATCCCTGCAGATCCATTAGTTTCCCTCCCAACTCCGTATTTACCCTTTCCTAGGTGGCCCCTCTACAGGTTTCTGCAGCTACATGGCTATGTGCTGGTTAACAGCATAGTGTTTATAAGATCCACAGAGTAACCTGACAAAGCACCGAAATAATCAGTGCAGTTGGCAACACAGTACCACCATAGCCTGTTAGCCATATCAACTGACTCAACCAGTATCTATCTACTGCCTGCTTTCTAGAGATGAAGAACATATCATAGTAAAGAGATATAGGTACATATATATATATATAAAATGTATATATATATAACATATAATAGATATTATATATATATATCATAGCAAATAAGTATCCTGTTCCCAAGGGGGCTTCTGTCATCAAAAATACAATTTTCAAAAAAATTATGAAGGGCTGGGAAGCGGCTTAGTCAGTAAAGTGCTTACCTCAAAAGCACAAGGACCATGCCGGGCATGGTGGCGCACGCCTCTAATCCCAGCACTCGGGAGGCAGAGGTAGGAGGATCGCCGTGAGTTCAAGGCCACCTTGAGACTACAGAGTGAATTCCAGGTCAGCCTGGACTAGAGTGAGACCCTACGTCAAAAAACCAAAAAAAAAAAAAAAAAAGAAAAAAGAAAGAAAAAGAAAAGCAATAGAGGAGGCCATTCAACCTGTTCCTCTGGCCTCTACACAAGGCATAAAGCACCTGTACACATGTGTACATGTGACACACATACCACACATACTACACATATATCAAAATATTTAAATAACAACATTAACACAGCCAGGTGTGATGGCACACACCATTAGTTCCAGCACTTGAAAGGCAGAGGTAGGAGACTCACCATGAGTTCAAGGCCAGCCTGGAACTACAGAGTGAGTTCCAGGTCAGCCTCAGCTAGAGTGAGACCCTACCTCAAAACACCAAAAAAAAAAAAAAAATTAACACCTATACATGTCAGTGGGACTTAGGCAAAGTTTCAAAGTGAGGAAGACAGAAACTAAAGGGAAACCATTGTGCAATAGTATCTAACATGCTCAATGATGTGATCAGCTAAGAGAGGCAGTAAATTAACTAGCCTAGAAGGTTAAATAAGACAGACTTCACTAGTCATTAGATAAAGAAACAAAGTAAAGTTGTGACCTGAGTCACACCAAGTAACTGGAGAGCTGAGACAAGAAACTCTATCTCTAGACTCAAAGTTCAATACTTCAGACTCCACACCTTACCATATGACCTTGGGCAAGTCATTCTACATTTGTTTTTCAGTTTCTTCATCTGTAAAACAGGAAGAATGCCTGCAGTGCTGGTCTAAAAGTACTTTCTTTAATCTTTTAGAGAAAGATTAAACAAAGCAGCCTAAATCAACATGCTTCAGGACAGGTACACATTTTAAGGACTATTTCTCTTGGAATAAGAGGGTACAGAGTGCCAATGTGCTGGGCAAATATAAGCGCTATTGCTGGCTTTTAAGGTACAGAGTCACTTGAGTTCATCCATATAACTGTATGACTAATAAAGACAAAAGGACGACAGCTCCTAATTCTGCTGTACCTATGACCCCACAAGGCAAAGTGTCAATTAAGCTGGCATTCTAAAAGGAATGCATTCATCTATGAACCAGATTGCAACTGCTAAGGAAGCACCTGAATTACAGAAGGACAAGTTCCCCATGCATTTCTCTCCAGAGATGAAGAGAGATGGTCTATGATACCCTGCCTGCCCCCTACCAGCATCACTAGTCACAGTCATTTAATATGCATCAGGCCTGCTCTTCCCAGTGTAGTATCTATAGCACAGGTAACTATACTTAATTTAAATTAATAACTCAGTTCCTTTATTGTACTAACAGGCACTAATATGTACTTAATAGAACATGTGACTAGTAGATATCACATTGGACTGATCAGACTCTACAGAAAATTCTATTTCACAGAGCTGCTTAAGATACTGTACCTTGGCTGGAGAGATGGCTCAGCGGTTAAGGCACTTGCCTCCAGTGCCTAAGGCCCCGGGTTCAATTCCCCAGTACCCACATATGCCCCTGGTGCCCTGGTGTTCTTTCCCTCCCTCCCTCCC